>RJWM01040120.1:0-15690 GCA_004363535.1 Dasyprocta punctata
TTCTCTGTCCTCTTTTCCACTTGCCAGGACACTCAGTCTCCATTGGCTGGATCGTTTTGGCCGTAATAGTGCCCTGTTTGATTGTTTCACTGTTCTATGTATTATGGTTTTATAGGCACTGGTAAGTTTATATTTTTATAATTTTTTTTATCGTAAGTTTCCTTCCCCTCTGCCTTTTCCCTAATTACAGAACATTAGCCTCCATTTTTCCCAGGTCCTCTCCTATTCTGTTTAATCCCTTGTGTAAAGCAAAATCATAAAATCATGACATACACGTTTAAAATTTTACCAGTTGTTCGTGTGTTAAGTTCATTCGTACATTTTTGCAACCATTACCATCTTCCACCTTCAGTCCTTTCCTCTTGCAAAACAGAAACTGCTTTCCCTTTTAACAACTCCTCATTCTTATCCTTGTTTAGGGCCTGGTAACAATCATTCTACTTCCCACCTATGTGATTTCACTATTCCAGGTGTCTCCAATAATAGTATCACACATTTTTGCTTTCTTGCCTGGTCTCTTCACTTAGCAATATGTTCTGAAGTTTCATGCATTTTGTAACATATGTAGGAATTTCACTCACACCTACAATTTTCCACTGCATGGACAAACACCAATTTTCGTGTATCCACTGATCCATTTGTGGGCACTGTGGCAGGTTCCATTGCATAATGCTTCTCTGAATGTAGTTTTACCAATACCTCTTATTTTGAGGTTTTATTTATTTAGTTACTTATTTATTTATTTATTTATTTTTATTTTTTACAGGTCATATCAGGATATCTTGTGATTTCTCTCTGTCTCATTTCTATGAGTTTGAATTAGTTCCAGGATGTCCAGAGTCTTGGATCATCAGTCCAGGAGTCAATGCTCTTACATTATATCAAATATCCAGTTTTTGATCTTTTCAAAGATTCTATTGCAAACTGCATCACAGCATATGTCAAAAAAAGAAAGACTTATGATTATATTTGAGATTGTATCAATAAAAAACATGTGCCTGTGTTTTATCCTTTATCAGGATATGTGTTTAGTATTTCTTGGGGTGACAATGTGTTTTATATCTTTTATTCTATTAATTTGGTGAATTAAGTTTATTTTCAAATGAGAAAACAAAATTATGTATTTGTGACTTATCGATCTCTTTCATCATTTATGTATGTGGATTCAATCTGTGAATATTTTGTTTAGATTATTTATCTGTCTTCAATTAATTCTAGCCACATCTTTCTTAGGTATTGGTATTAAGGATTCTCAGGACTTCATAAAAGAATTTTAAAATATTATTTTGTTTTTAATTTTCAGATTGTGAGGCAGACTTTGTAAGTGTGTGTATTTGTTTTGTGAGTAATTTTGCAGCATTAAATTGACCTATTCGGTGATTTCTTTCTATTGTTCTTGGCATTGTGGTCATTTTTAATCTCTTTCTAGAAGATCTTTCAGTACTATTTGTAGGATTGGTTTGGTGGTCATGAATTTCTTCAGTTGATCTTTGTCATGGAAGTATCTTATTTGTCTATTAATTTTAAAAGATCGCTTTGCAGGTTACATCAACCTGGGTTGGAAATTGTTTTCTTTCAGAACTTGAAGTACTTCACTCCAAGTTATTCTTGACTTGATGGTTTATGTAGAGAAGGATGCCATGATCTGATGGTCTTTCCTTTACATATGATTTTTTTCTTTTCTCTAACAGCTTTTAGTATTCTGTTTTTGTGCTGGGTTTCTGGAACCTTGAACATTGTATGTCTTGGTGTAGTTTTATTTTGATCATGGCTGTTTGGAGTTCCATATGCTTCATTTATTTGTATGTCAAATTATTTACCCATGCTTGCTGTTATTTCTATGAAGAGTTCTTTTTTAAATAGCATTTGTGCTGTCTCCAACTTTCTGTTTGACCCCAAGCAATCTTATGTTATTCTTCTTTGCCTCATCTTGTAGCTGTTGGATTGATTTCTTATGGTCTCTTGCTTTTTTGTTTTAAAGATCTTTTCATGATCACTTCCTGCAGTTCTGTCTTCATGATCTGAAATTGTATCCTCTCCTTTGTTAATTTTTTGCATAAGCTTTCAATGGAGGTATTAACCTCTTAGATTTTTGTTTGTATCTGTTTCATGGATTCCATTTATTTCCTATGTTGAGCATGTTTTCCATCATTTTCCAAAGTCACCAATTCTTTTTTTTAATGCCCTCTCTAATATCTTTGATTTTAAGCATCATATCTTTTTGTACGTGAGATATTATTTTCTCAATAGGCTTTTCCACTTGCTTTTTCACTTTTGTTGTTATCATTTCAGAAAGTTTTAGTGTTTGTATTCCAATTTCATCTATTTCATTGTGTTCCAGTCTTGTCCTGAGTGAGGTGGGGCGTCTGGGGTTGGATTTTGCTTCTTTATTCTGTCATTTTCTATTTTCTCTTTTTCATGTTATTTTGTTTTCTATATTGATGCTTGCCAATTTCTTATGGTATATAGCTCTATGACTAGTATTAAAGTTTGCCTCAAGAAGGGAAGGAGATATCTGTACTTCAGAGATACCCTCCAGATTTAGTTGGTTCTTTATAACTATTCCAAGAACCTGCCTTTCTAATTTGTAAAGGAATCAAAATTGCTATTTGGCTTAGCTCACAATCCTTTGGTACTGGACTGCGGAGCTGATTATGACCCCATATAATCACAGTGTTATCATACATGGGAGAAAAACTCTTTCTAATATGTAAGACATCCTGGCTAAAATAGTATAATTAACCATAACAGTAGTTTCAAGTGCACTTTAGTTATTAACTAACTGTGGTAGCCACTAACCTGCTACCTCTGTCCACAGGAGCAAACTCTATGGCTATATGGTCAAACCAAACATACACCATGCTAAAGTAATGAATAAGGTAAGATACAGTAGAGTCAAAAGATGGTCGCTTGAGTTTTCAGAAACTGGAGGACACAAGAGGGAAGGAATGAAATAGAATGCAAAGGAATAATCAGAAAGGGCAGGGACAATGAAAGGTCACTTGAAAAGCTAAGGTAAGAAGTAGTTGAGGAAAAAATGGAAAGAGGATCAATAGAAGGAAATGAAAACAAAAGGAAAGAAACCTAAACGGAAAACAAGGAAGAGAAAGAGAATGAAAAAGAAAAAAAGAGAACAGGAAAAAAGAGACTCAGAGAGAGAAAGAGAGAAACCTCGAATACAAAAATAACCACAGGATACAAAACAAAACAAGATGATATCCAACCAGACAAGAAATGAATAATCAGACAAACAAGGGCGAATACAATTTGTAAAGTACCTCTGTGTTTACAGATGTGTGGTAATGTTCATGTTACTTCCCAGAGATGTGCTGGGTGTGGAGCTAAACTTGGCCTTTGGATGTGGGGCCTGGGACTGGTTTTCTGTTGGTGGAGTTCTCCACAGTCCAACTTCTGTCTCTTAGCTGTTGCTTCAGACACTTCTACATTGTTGGCCTCTCTGGTTACGTCACCCTCCTAAAGTGTGTGTGTGGCTGTGCATTCAACTGTTGTCCTGGATCTTGGGCTTACCACTGGTTTTACACTCTTCCATTTTTTTACATATTTATTTGCTGTTTGTGTTTTTTCATCTAAGAAATGTTCATTCATCTAAGTTGACCATTTTTGGATTGGATCTTTAAATTTGAGATCTGAGGTTTTTGTTTTTGTTTGCCCTTTATATGTTCTTGATAGTTATTCTTTTTCTGAGACAAAACTAGCAAACATTTTCCCCCACATTATGGGTTGTCTCTTCACTCTGTTGGTGGTTTCTCTTGCTGCGTAAAAGTTTTTTTTTTTTAATAAGATGAGATCCCAGTTGTTGATACTTTGTGAAAGCTGCTGTGCAATCAGGATTTTTTTTCATAAAGTCTTTGCCTACATAAATATCTTCAAGAATTTTATGTATTCTATATTCTAGCAGATTTAGTGTTTCTGTTTTGATATTTAGATCTTTGATAGATTCCAAATTCAGTTTAGTGAATGGTTAAAGATATGGGTACAATTTTAATCTTCAGCATGTGCAAAGACAGTTTTTCCAGCACCATTAATTAAAGACGCTAACTTTCGTTCGGTGAATGTGTTTGGCACCTTTGCCAAAGATAAGGTGGCTGGGTATGTCCAGAGTTGTTTCTGCATCTGTTAATCTGTTACATTGATCTTTGAGTGTTTTGCTTTATTTTATTTATTTTTTGCCAGTACTACGCTGTTCTTTTTTTTTTTTAACACAGTAACTTTATAGCATAATTTCGAGTCAAAGATTTCAATGACCCCTGCATTGCCTTTGTTGCCCACAATTGGATTTGCTATTTGAGGTCTCTTCTAGTTCGAGATGAATTTTAGGAATGAGTTTTCCAATGCTGTCAGATATGCTATTGGAATTTTGATTGGAATTACATTATATCTGTATAATAGTTTTGGAAGTATGGCCATTTTCACTATATTGCTTCTTCCTACCCAAGAGCAAGGGATATCTTTTGATTTTCTAATATTTTCTTCAGTCTTTTTCTTCAGAGTACTATAGTTTTCAATGTAGATGTCTTTTTCTTCCTTCATTAGATTCCTATGTGTTTCATTTTCTTGGATGCTATTGTGAAATGTGTTGATCCCCTCATTTCTCTCACGATGAGTTTGTTATTCACATACAGGAAGGCTATTGATTTTTGAGTGCTAACTTTATACCCTGCTAAGGTAATGAATTTGCTTATTAAATCTACCAGTTTTTTTAGTGGCGTTTTTGGGGTCTTCTATGTACAGTAATATGTCATATGCAAATAGCAATAATGTAACTTTTCCCCTTTCATATCTTTATTCCTTTTATTTGTTTAATTGTCTAATTGCTCTGGCTAAATTTTCCACGACTATGTTGAGTAAGAGTGGAGGTAGTCAACATTCTTGTATAACTCCTGATTTTAGGGAGAAAGTTTTCAGTTTTTGTCCATTTAGTATGATGCTCACTGTTGGTTTGTCATAGATGGCTTTTATCAGACTGAGATAAAGTCCATCTATTCCAATTTTCTGTAGGATTTTTATCATGAATGGGTGCTGGACTTTGTCAAAAGTTTTTCTGCATCTATTGAGATGATCATATAATTTTTGTCCTTGGCCTATTAATACGGTGTATTACATTTGTTGAATTACTTATGTTGAGCCATGCCTGCATCCTTGGGATGAATCCCACTTGGTAATGGTGTATAATTTTCTTAATAATTTGCTGCATTCTCCTTGACAGTACCTTGTGGAAGATTTTTACATCTATGTTCTATAGTGAAACTGGTCTATTATTCTCTTTCTTAGCTGGGTCCTTCTCCAGTTTTTGTATCAGGGTAATGCTTACTTCCCAGGATGCATCTGGGAGTATTGCTCCCCTTTCAATTTCATTAAAGAGTTTGAGAAGCAGTGGTATTAGAACTTCTGTAAATATCTTATAAAACCCATCAGGGCTTGTGATTTTCTTTGTTGGTGGCTTTTTCATTATATCTTCAATTTCATTGATATTGGTTTATTTAAGATTTTTGTATCTTCTTGATTCAGCTTTGGTAATTTATATGTATCCAGGAATCTGTCCATTTCTTCCACATTTTCCATCTTATTACAATACAAGTTTTCGAAGTAGGTATAGATGATCTTCCACATTTCTTCAGGATTCAATGTGATTGCACAATTTTCATTCTTAATTGTATCAGTTTGAGCTTTTTTCCTGTTTTTGATAAGATTGGATAAGTGCAGATTTGCTTTAATCTTTCAAAGAACTCACACTTAGATTTATCGATTCTTTGTATTGTATTTTTAGTTTCCATTGCATTGGTTTCTGTTCTCATCTTTATAATTTTTCCTTTGTAGGAGCTTTTGGCTTAGCCTGCTCTTCTTTTTCAAGAAGATTGAGGTTCATCAAGTTGTTTATATGTGCTTTCTCTGCTACCCTGATATGAGTATTTACTGGCAAAAATTTACCTCTTAGTACTGCTTTCATTGTGTCCCATAAGTTCCAGTATGTGGTATTGCTGTTATCATTGAACTCTAAAAACTTTCTAATCTTTTCTTTAATTTGATGTGTGACCCGTTGGTTGTTCATGAAGGTGCTATTTAAGTTCCACATGTTTATGAAGTTCTTGTTTCTTTTATCCTTGATTTCCTATTTCATTGCACTATGGTCTGATAATATTCATGAGATAATTTAAATTCCTTTGCCCTTACTTATCACATTCTATGAGCTAGTATGTGATCTATTTTGGAGAATGCCTCTTGTGCAACTGAGAAGAATGTGTATTCTGTTCTTGTGAAGTAGAACACCCTGTAAACATCTACTAAGTCCACTTGCTCAAAAGTTTGATTCTAATATTTCATTTTTTTTGTCTATTTGTTCTGTCTTTTTCTTACAGTGGGGTATTGAGATCCTCTAATATAATTATATTAGGACTTACTTGATTTTTCATGCCCATTAATATTTCTTTTATATAGTTGGGTGCATTGGTATTTGTTGCATGCATATTTATGATTGTTATTTCTTCCTCTTTTTTCCCTTTACAAGGATGTTTATGTCTCTTAATCAGTCTTGGCTTGAAATTCACTTTGTCAGCAAGTAGAATAACTATCCCTGCTTTTTTCTGCATTCCTGTCACATGGAGTATTGTTTTCCATTCTTTGACTTTTAGTGTATGACTTTGTTTTTTGAATTAAATGTGTTTCTTGTATACAGCATATTGTTGGATTTTGCTTCTTGACTCATTCTGCAAGCCTGTATCTTTTGATTGGTGAATTGAGACCATTAACATTGCTGGTTATAACTGATGTGTATAAACTTATCATTGTCATGTTATTTTCCTGTTGTCCAGTCCCCCACTTTTCCCCTCTCTCTCTCTGTTCAATTGTTTTTCTTGCTTGGTAGGTTCCTTCTGCTGTGTTTAGTGAAGTTGTTAGATCTTTCTAGAATGTCCTTCAAAACCTTTTGGAGTGCTGGTTTTGTGGTTATAAATTTCCTCAGATGTTCTTTGTCATGGAAGTATCTTATTTTTCCATCAGGTGTGGTGGGGTATATCAAACTGGGCTAAAGGTTTGATGCCTTTAGAATTTGAAATACCTCACTCAAAGCCCTCTTTGATTTGAGAATTTATGTTCAGAAGTCAGCTGTGATTCTGGTGAGTTGACCTTTATAGGTGATTTGTTTCTTTCTCTAACAGTTTTTAAGGTTCTAGTCTTGTGTTGAATTTCTGGAATCTTGACTATCATATGCTTGGCTGTAGATTTTTTTCATCATGGCTAATTAGAGTTTTATATGCCTCACTTATTTGTATGTCAGATTCTTATTCTCTACCAAGGAAGGTTTATGCCATGACATCTGTGAACAGTTTTTTTAAAATATCACTTGGGATGTCTCCTGTTTTTTATTGTTTCCAGTCAATTGTGTTATTCTTCTTTGTCTCATCTAACAGCTGCTGGATTGATTTCTCATGATCTATTGATATTTTTAAGAAATCCTTCTTTTCATGATCACTAACTACAGGCCTGTAATCTATATCTGAGATCCTGTCTTGGCATTGGCTTAATCTGTTGTGAATACTTCTAATGGAATTTTTGTTCTCCTAAACATCTGCTGGAGTCTTCTTTATGAATTCCATTTATTTTATATGCTGAGCATTCATGGCTTCCATAATTTACTTAAGCTTGTCAATCTTGTTTGTATCTGTTCTGGTACCACTAAACAGATAATTTTGTATACCATCTCTGCAGCTATCTCAGTGATTATTTCTGTCTTGGTTTTTTTCAGAGTCTCATTCAATTGCTTTGTTGTTACCATTTCAGAGAGGCCAGGTGGGAAGCTTTCAGAATGTCCCACCTCATTGCCCCCTGAGTTTACCTTTGGTGAACTGGATGCTGGGGTTGCATCTTGTTTAAGTGTGTCTGCTCATTTTCTTTTCTTTTTAAAGTTTAATTCCTGGGGTGATGCTTGTAAATTTCCAATGATGAATTGCCTTATTTTTAGTATTTAGGACCCTTAGGTAATGACTACTTCTTTGAAATATCCTCTAGGTGTAGCAGGTCTTTTGTGTTTTAAGTATGATGGAAAATTCTACCTCTTCAATTGTTGGAGAGGAGGAGTTTTTTCCTGTTTATCTCAGTCCCTGGTTCTTTGACACTGTGCCACAGTGTTTCCTGTGATCCTTAGTCAAACTCAGTCATGGATTACCAGAATGAACAGAAATTTTGAAGAATTATGTCACTTTTACTTATACTGGTTCCAATAGCATCAAACACAGCCTAGAAAATGACACACTGTGTTAACAATTAATTTGCTACTTCTAGTCATATGAACTGGATTTGTGATTATATAATAAAATCTAAAACAAACCAGAAAATCATATGCAGTATACAAGTCCTTAATATGTCAGTTTTGCCCTCAGGAGTTGAAATTTACAATGAGTTAAGGAGAAAACAGTGAAGTGGAAGAAGAGGAAGAGATTAGAAGTAACGTTGGAGGACAAAGGGGAATCACATTAACTTTGGGAACTGTTGCAGAAGACTGATGGGAAAGAGAGAAAGAAGAGATAAAAAGAAGAACAGTACAGAACCACAACCACAAAAAATTAAAAACCACATTCACACTCACATAAAAATAACATCAAACAATGAAGGAGTAAATAAAAACAAGCAAAAAACAAAAAACAAACCCACCACCACAAAAACAAAAATCAAAGAAGAGGCAAGAAAAAAAATTCACTTCTAGGGTTGTCTCAGCTTTCAGTGGAAGACATCATGTGGAGACAGAATGCAAATACATACTGATCTATCCCAGCAAGTCAGTTGCTTTCTGGCATGGTAATGAATAATGTCAGTGAGCCTGCACTTTCTGGCCAAGACCAGACTCATTTGGCTTGCCACCCTCTGAGCACCTTCTGCAGGTCTGAGACCAGCCAGGAGCCACTAAATGGAAACAGCAGCAGTTATGAGTTCTAATCTCAGTCAGCCCATCTCCAAGATGACTCTGGGCCAACTGATCTCTCCACAGGAGGACTGAGAACTCTACACTCACTGCCAGCCAGTGCAGTTCTTCATGTCTGTTGCTCCCCTCCACTGCTATGGCTTTCCTCAGAAACCTCTGGGATCACCAGACACCACAGTCACTGTGTGTTTGCAGGTTTGAACCACTCCTCTTGTTCAGTGAGTCCCATCTCAGGGAGAAGGCACTACTGGCTTTTTTTTTTGTTGGTACCAGGGATCAAACTCACAACCTCATACCTGTTGACAAGCAGGGGCTTAAGCCACTCAGCCAACTTTCCAGCCCTAATTTTTCTGAGGCAGTGTCGCACTATGTAGTTCAGGCCAGCCTTGCTCATGTTGTAGCCCAAGCCAGCCTCGAACTCACAGCACCTTACCTACCTCAGCCTCTCCAGTGCTGGGATTAAGGGTGTGCGCCATCATGCCAGGCTGTGACTCCTTTTTCTTTATTGAAGTTTCTGTCTTCACTCTTTGTGCGGGCTTCAATTCATTCTTCAGATTCTTCCTAGGTCCAACAGACCCGCTTACATCTTCTTGTCTTCTTCTCATTGATATATTCCAGCATCTGGGTGGTGACTCTCACAGAAGATCTTTCCCTTCTGCTTATCCGTCCACCATCTTTGTCTTTCTTGTTCTCTATATCAATTTTAAAAGATAGTTTTGTGGGCTATATCAATCTCATTTGGAGGTTGCTTTCTTTTAGGGCTTCATTCCAAACTCTTCTTGACTTGAGGCTTTGTATTGAGAATTCTGCTATGATTTTGATGGGCTTTCCTTTATAGGTGACTTGTTTCTTTTCTCTAACAGATGTTTTCGTACTGGAAATCAACTCAGGATCTTGTGCTTACCAGGCAAATGCTTGTGCTGCTGAGCTATATCCCTGGCCCCTCTGACAACTTTCCATATTCTGTTCATGTGTTGAATTTCTGGAATCTTGACTATTATATATCTTGATGTAGATGTTTTTAATCATGGCTAATTGAAGTTCTATATACTTTAGTTATCTGTACATAAAATTGTTTTTGCGTGTTTAACATATTTTATCATTACTTCTGTGAACAGGTTTTTTATGTCATTTGCACTATCTCCTGCTTTTTCATTGACTCCAATCAATCTTCTGTTATTTTTATTTGATCATCTAGCAGCTACTAGGTTGACTTTTTGAGCTCCCTTGCTGTTTTAAAGAAACTTTTCTTTTCATGATTGTTAATCACAATCCTGTCCTTTATATCTGAGATTCTGTCCAAACATTGGCACATTATGCTTTTTATACTTTCAATGGAATTTTTAATCGCTTGGTTTTCTGTTTGAATCTATTTCATGCATTCCATTTTTTCCTGTGTTGGGCATTCATGGTGTGTCATCACTTTCTTAAGTGCCTTTATTTTTGGAATCTGTATGTGTTCCAGAGTCACCAAGCATGCATTTTATTATGGTCACCATCTCTGTAATCTTAGAGATTATTTCTGACTGAAATATTTTTCTGGAGCCTTGCTCATCTGTTTTGTTACTTCCACTCTTTCCACTTCACAGAGAGTAGGTGGGTGGATTTCAGATTGTTTCACCTTATTGACCCCTAGGTTTGCCTTTGGTGAGCTGGAGGTCTGGGGATGCATCTTGTTCAAGTGCCTTCTCATTTTCTTTTTTTAAAGTTTAATTTCTGGGTTGATAGCTGTAAATTTCCTAGGGTGAGTGACTTTATTGTTAGTATTTAGAACCCTTAGGAAATGATGACTTCTTAGCAGTGTCTTCCAGGTGTGACTGGCTTTTGGACTTTGAATCTGTTGCAGCATCCTACCTCTTCAATTTATCAGGAGTGAGAAGTTGCTACCTACTTTTTCCAGCCCTCAATTCTTTGCCACTGACCTGTAGCAATTTTTACGAACCTTAGCTAATCTTAGTTGGTATAACAGGAAGAACAACTGGTTGAAGCAATTATGTCACTTTGGTTGGAGTGGTACAATTAGAAATAACAGTAACATCAAACACAACCTAGGACATGACAAACTTAGGTAACCATTAATTTTCCATCTTGAACTGTATGAACTAGATTTGTAGCTATATAGTAAAATACAAAATGAACTAGGAAATTGAAGGTAGTAAAGATGCCTTAATTATGGTTACTTAACCCTCAGGGGAGAAAATTTAAAGGGGGCTAGGGAAAATAGATAAATACAAGAAGAGGAAGAGATTAGAAGGAAGGCTGAAATACAAAGGTAGTTCATGAAAACTTTGGGAAATTGGTGAAGAAAACAAGTGAGAAAGAGAGAAAGAAGCACTAGAAACAAGAACAGTGGGAAATTGGTGAAGAAAACAAGCGGGAAAGAGAAAGAAGCACTAGAAACAAGAACAGTAAAGAGCAACAACAAAAAGATAGAAAATTTTCACACTCATCTAAATGCAAGAACAAAGAATGAAGAAAAAAGAAACCACAAGAAAATATAGAAGGGAAAAAATTAGAAAATAAGAAAAAATATTCACTTCTAGGTGTTTGTCTGCTAGCATTTGTAGATGATGTGGGTAGAGCCCAGATCTCTGTTAATTAGTTCAGGCAAGTCAGGCCTAGCTTTGCAGACAGATAGTAAATAATCTTGGTGAGTCTGCACCTTTATATCTCCTGAAGTGCAGGCTGGTTTATGGCTATCAGTTTAGATCCAGACCTGTTCAACCTTAATCAGTCCATGCGCCCCTGCTGGCTTGAACTCAGTTTGCTGCCAGCTCAAACTAGGCTCCATGATCTCCTGGCTACTTGAAACCAGATCCCTGAGCCTAACACTGGGAGCTTCTAGATGGGGGCAGCAGTTGCTTTGCATTCTGAGCTCATTTAGCCCCTCACCAAGATGGTTTCTGGACAATCACCCTCTCCACTGACAGGTGAACCTGAATAACTAATCAGCTACTACAGTCTGCTGCATCCACTACTCTGTTCCACCGGTTTATTTCTTCTTGGAGGCCTCTGTGGTTGCCAGTAGTCAATGTGCACCTGCAGGTTTGAGTCACCCCTCCCACGCAGTGAGTCCAAGCTCAAGGAGGATGTACCACCTGCCACCACCTCCTTCTTCATTGAAGTTTCTTTCTTTGCTGTCTCCATGGGCTTTAATTCTCACTTCAGATCCTTTCTGGGTCTCAGGGTCTCACTTACCTCCTTCTCTTCCTCATTTTCCTATATTCCAGTGTCTGGACACCAAATCTCAGAGAGGCTGTTTTTCTGCTGCTCACCACCCTGCCATTTTTCAGGCATCAAGTTACATGATGTACAGATAAAAAATTCTTATAATGACTGTGATCATTATATATGTCTAAATTGCACCAATAAATCTAATTAGAAAACCAAAAAAAAAAACCCAAATTAAACTGTTATCTATTTTATAAAGAACTATAAGGTAGGAGCTTGAAGTCTTTAAACAAAAATATAAAGGAGGTGGAAGTGCTAAATACCTTCAATTAGTCAGCATGCATTGTGTATATTTATTTAAATATCAGTGCACCATTTCTATGTTAACTAAAGAAGAAAATCTATGAATCTATATATTTACATATCTATATATTGATGTCTCTCTCTATATATAAAGAGATAATATGGAAAAAGGAAAGCACCTGATCAGCTACCAAATCACTGATAAATTCCTCAGTAATAAGCATACATTGATGAGGGCCAGAGATATAGTTTAGTAGTGCAGTGCTTGTCAGAGAAGCACGAGGTCTTGAGTTCAATTCCTGTACAAAAAAAAAATGATGAAAAACCCATTACCAGTCTGGAATATAAGGAAACTTTCCTATATGGCTCAGTGTAGCTGTAGCTAAAGTGCAGAAAATACAATTAATTACCAAGATTTACAAGTTTCAGCACAAATATGAGTAGTAGAATGAACATGTCTGCTGGTGCCAGTGGGTAAATTACAAAGCATATATAAAGACATATTAGTTTCATTAATTACATGCGGTATGGAAATGATTTCCTCCTCCAAAATGAAGTGAATAATGAATATTAACATAAAATGAAAAGAATTAAGTCATTTAGGTAAGTAAAAATGATGCTGAATCAATATAGTCATATTATATTACATAATTTATTCCTTAACCTTATCTAAAATAATACTGTGAATAAAGAAAAAAGGAATAAAATGAAGAACAGAAAAACAATATATTGGCAAAGAACTATGTCAAAGTATACAAAGTACATATGGATATAAAATGAATACAAGTACTCCATAACTGATTTATTCCTTTTATCATTTTATTGTTTTTTATTTTATATGAATATATAAAGTGCTTCTTTCTTGATTTCTCTTTATTTATTTCTTTTGTTCTTTCTTTCTTTCTTCCTTTTTTTCTTTCTATCTTTCTTTCTGGTACAGAGAATCAAACTGAGGACCTTGTGCTTGCCTGGCAAGTGCTGCACCACTGAGCTATATCCCCTGGATCTTTAATTTCTTTCAGCAACTTTTTGTAGCTTCCATTGATACATCTTGTGTTTTTAATTTTCATTTTTTGTGATACTATGAATTGAACTTGGGGTCTCTGTGGTAAGCTACAATTTAAGCACTATTTTAAAAACATTAACTTTTAGACAAAGTTTTACTACGTTGTTAAATTGCTCAGCCTGGGTCAGAACTTGTAATCCTCTTGACTTAGCCTCAAATAGTGTTGAGATTATGGGCCTGTACCAATATGCCCCACTCTAAATTGATTTTTTTTGGCAGTGCTGGAAATTGAACCCAGGGTTTCATGTATGCTAGGCAAGTACTATACCACTGAGCCACATTCCAAGCCCTCATGTTTCCATTTTCAAAATTTAATTTGATTTTTGGTTTTTTGGAGTCTTTTCAATGAAATAACTTTTGTATTTCACTTTGGAAAATTTGTTTTACATATAAAAATACGGTAGAATTTGCATATTTTTTCTTATATTCTCCTAGAAATTCATGTATATTTTGCCCCCAGAATTTCTGTTTACCTTTCAAGAAATCATTTCTATTTCCTCTGCAATATTTTAAATTTAATTCATTATTGTGGTTGGCATATTTTCCTTTAATACTTAAACGTGGACTTTGCTCTCTGTTTCATAGCAGTTTTACAGTCATTCTGCTGAGTATAACTCCTGAGCAATGTCAAAGGTGGCTTCTGTTGACTTCTTTTCTTCCTTCTGTGCATAGTCACACATCCCTCCTTCCATGTGTCTTGTGTCTGTGTTGAGAAATAGGACAGCCACACATAGGCTATGAGTGCCCTAGTGACTGCTGTGGATCTGTATGCTGCTGGGTGTATGTTTATGTAGCATGCCTCCTGCACAAGTGCTGTGCAGAATGGTACATCCATACCACGTAACTGTTTTGTCTATTTTAGCTTTTATAAATCTTGATTTTTCTTTTAAACCTCATTGTTTATGTCACTCCTGAGTCTACTTAGCTTCGGGGTTACCCTATGATTGGTCAGAGCTTGTGCTCTAACCCTTTCAGTCAGTAAGTCTTCTCTTTGCCAGGGGATCTTCCCTTGAGTTGGGAAATTCATTACAGGCTCAGAAAATTTGTGAGTTGGTGCTAATTTGTGTTTTCTGATCCACATGTTAAAAATATCCTCTTGGCTGTGAACAATTCTCATATTTCCTGGAGACTTGGTGAAAGCAGAAGACAGTTATTTCCAGGATCTTTGGAGCATGCATGTACCCTTGAACCTGCAGGCTTCTCTCCAGACTTCTAGAAACATACGAGAGATAATCAAGACCCCAAAGACCACCTCAGTCAGAGCAACTGCCTCTAGATTTCTGTACGTTTGTTGTCAGTCTCTCTAGTCTTATACTTTCATGTGTAAGAACCTTAGGAGAGGCATGGTCGATGCTCAGAAGGCCTTTGGAAGCCTATTGGGTGGTGTGGCTTGAGTGTGGTACTTAAACTTCAGTTCACATCTGCCTAATGCTGTAAGGGAAGGAAGAGGAAGTTATGACACCACCTAGAGTTCACTTGAGATGGTATCTTTCTGAAAATGATGACTGATAACACATAGAAACCTGAACACTCAATGAACTAGTATAAGAATGAGCTTTGACACCTATTACTGAGGTTGTCTGAGAACTGCAGATGCTGCAGGCCACTGTAGATGGTCTCTGTCAATATCATGTGATCAGTTTTTTGAACTTACTCTTTAAAATTAAAAATGATACAGCTTTTATTATACCGTATTATGGACCTCAAGGGATGAGCACATTCTGGATTATCTTTTGTCAGGTTTCCTCAGAAAAGGCATAATCAAAACAGAGAAGTAGGTTTTAATAAACTTTGGAAAGTTTTGTTGTGAAATACATGTGAATTGCAGCTTTTTCAGTTCCTCAGATGCTAGATACTCCTTTTATTTACTGGGATTTTGCATGTACTTTGTTCTCTTTTCCAGGGTAACTCCTCATGTTCCCTCAGAATTCAGGTCTGGCAGCAAGTTCTGGGACTCCTCTGTGAGCATCCTGAGTTATGTGTATCATTTGTTACAGTAGCTGCATCTATTTGTAAATTTATTTTTTTTTATTTAAGAGAAAATAGATACAGAAGCTAGAAATAAAAGTCAAAAAAGACAGACAAACAACAACAACAGATCTGATATGATAACATTGTAGGTTTACACACTGAGGTGGTTGAAGTTTGGCAGTAGTTACAATATTGCATATCATTACCTTCCTAGGGGTTGGGGATATTGACAGATATAGACATG
>RJWM01040121.1:0-15688 GCA_004363535.1 Dasyprocta punctata
GTTACTTGCTTTACAAAAGTGATATCATGGGATTCTTCGAAGTAGAAAATGTCTCTAATATATTTAAATAGGACTCTATTTACCAACCTTGGAATTCCCTTGCAACCTCACTAGTCAGGAGCAGACCTCTGTGAAAAATGAGGAAAAACTAGACAAACTTCTCTCTCTGAGAAAATCAGACAACCTCAAAATGTCTGCTACCAAAGAATAACGGTGATACAGGAATCTGTTGTTATTTCCTTAGCTGCAGGCATTACAGATACACATATTCCTTGATACAATAAATCTTTTGTTACACTTTGCTATACAAGGAATCCATCTTTGGTTTTGACAATTGAATTGCAGCTGACATTTTTTGCTGTTTTCCTCTGAGTAATAATGGCATTTTTTATGTGATGAGATTTAATACTTCCGTCAGGACGAGCTCATTGAATATTCATATTCTGCTTATTTTGTGCAGCAGCCGCATGGGAAGTCATAGTAGGATTTCAAAAGCAGAAAATAGTAGCTCTGATGAGAAGGCTGTTATGTGTGGGTGTGTAGAAGTTATGAATATGAGATGAAAGAAAGCAAATTCTGTTTTAATAATGACTTGTGCAAAATGGAAACAGGTGATTTTGAGCAGATGGCTAAAAATATATGGCAGATTTTATTTGTAGAAAATTAAAAAGCTTAAAATCCTGATTTATTTTAGTGTTACGCACTTCTCTTGAAAATGAGAGACAAGTTTTTTGAGGAGAGAGTAGCTGAATGATGCAGTTGAAAATTTAGGAATAATCTCTATTTTATTACTCTCATGTGCCATTTTTCTCCCTGTGATATTTTGTTTCCTTGCCCCTTTCTCATTTCTGCTTCCTCTTTTCCTGTAACTCATTAGCTTCTCCTGCACTGGTTCATCCACGGCTTCAGCAAAAACCACCTCTATTCTTTGGTTCTGTCCTCTCCCCTGCCAGGAAAAATGCTTCAGAATGAAATTGGCAAAATCTTTTGACAGCTTGTCTTTACTATTCCTGCTGCCAAAAAAAAGTGAAACTGATTATTTATATGGTCCATTTCAACAAGCTGCTCTTAAATTATGTCCAAGTGTCTTTTAAAACAATAATTAATATTTCATGATTGACCACCTGGCCAACCACACTAGCCTAATCCAATTTGGAAGGGAATGGGATTCCCCTAGAAATATGCAGCGTTCAACAGAGCCTGCATCTGTGTATTATGAAGTGGGTTTTATTGTTGCATTTTGTTGACAACATTCAAAGAGTTTTGGGCTAATAGTATTAAACTGAACCATCCAACACTGTCGCTTTTATGTAAAAAAATCAAATATCAGTAATGGCACATAGCTGAATCTAATAGATAATAAATATTTGTTGATTAGAATTGAATACACTTATAGAAATCATTCTATAAAACATTTGAAGTGCAGAAATACAGTAAACCAAGACACTATAAAACAAATCTATTAAACCAAAGAAAGCCTCAACTAACACTGCAAGTGCCAATAAGGAGGCAAATAGGAGCTGATCAACAGGCTATAAAGTCCTCCATGACTGCAATGATTTTGCCATGACTTGGGCCTTAGCTTTTTGCACCAAAATAACAATAATGACAATGACAACGACTAACATTATTTAGCACTTATTTCTGGACTTGGTGATAAATGCTTGGTGTACACTTTTCATGTTATCCTTACCACAAAACTATTAAAGTAACTATCTTCATCTTACAGAAGAAAAAGTTAAAACAAAAATTCTTTTTATCTTTGATAAAATAGTCCCATTTCTTAGAGACACATTAACTGAAAAAGTCTGGACAATATCCTCAATGTTACTTGGATAACTGTAACAAACCTTCTATAAAAGGATTCTTTTAATATCTCTCGGCCTTGAACAAAGATTTTCATGCATAGGTAGGGGGTATTTTATAGCTAAGAAAAGAGCTGCCACCAGGTGGAGCAAAGTCACAGAAAATCGGGTGTGAAAATCAAAATCTTGGTCTCCTCCCAAACGTGGGTCACCCTGGCTTCCTGGATTTTAAGTCACAGATATTCTCTGTCTCCACGTTTGTGAAGTAAGGTAGGCTCTGAGATATGGGAAAGATAAAGAGAACTTGAGAAAAAACATGTAACTATGAAAAGAATAAGTGACTTTCTAATTCCACTGATGGCTGGATCAGAAAAGGGGTCTACCAACAAAAAAAAAACTAATCAGTCACTTTTTACTCTGTGTGAACCTGCTGCACAGCTTAAAGGAATCATGAATTCATAGGAAGCAGAATGGAAAACTGAAAAAAGCTTCCAGTTGGAAGGCAGCTGTGAACTTGAAATCTGGCCTTGTGGGGCCTTATGACATTCACTGAACTTCCTAAGGCTCCAGACTCTCATCTGTGAAATGAGAACAAAGATGTGCACCTTGAAGGGTTCCTGTGAGAATGCATGGAAATGCTCGCCTTAGTGGGTAAATGGCCAATCTTCAACAAGAATTAAATGTTGGTCTGCTAATATTAACGCATTAACATTCAACACATTTTATTGACTATCCATTGGACAATAAAATATTTAAGATTTTATATTTGATTTTAAATTTCTTTCTATTAAAGATGATTAAAATTGAGATTATAGCAATAAAGGTAACCAGCATTTATTTACTTGATGTGTGCAATAGATTGTAAGCACTTTTTTTTTTTTTTGAGACGCAGTCTCTCTGTTACTCGGGTTGGTCTTCTGTCTCAGTCTTCCTTATACCTGTGAATTAAAATCTCAACTACATGCCTGGCTGCAACCACTTTTAAAAAATTATTTCAGTACATGCTGATCTCACTCCCAGTAGCTAAGACCAAATTCATTTAACAGATGAGGAGACTGAGTAGTGAAGCTTGGATGCACTGCTGAGTACCCTGTCTCTGGGACTTTTTTGCACGACACTAGTTTAGGTATAGACTCCACCGACGATTCATTTCTAGCAGCTGCAAACTCTGCTTCCACACTGCACTTCCCAGCTACAAACAGAAAATAAACCCCAGTGGCACCAGGGATGACACGAATTGCATTTAGATTTGAATAAATCTCATTTAGATTTGACTACAGTTACCACCTAAGTGGGCTGGCTGCCTCTGGTCTCCTCCTGGCCAACCCATCCTTTCACACTGCCAACAGTTATCTTTATACAACACAAATCTGATCATGACACTTCTCTACTTAAAAGGCTCCCTGCTGTCTGTAGAACTCTGGCCAAGAGCTCAGCATGGCACAGGAGGCCTCTCCCAGCTGGGCCTGACCTTTCCTTCCAGTCTTGCCTTTGGCCATCCTGGCTCTTCCTTGAAGCTCTTACCTAAGGCAGTGCCGCATGCAATTTGGGCAGCCCAGGGTGCAGCAGTCTGAATTCCGGAGTAGCAAAAGTGAAAAAACTTGTAAAAATGCTTGGAGTTCCCCCTTACATTCTATTCTGTTGGTATAAAATTTTTAAAAATGCTAAAAATTGAAACTTTAAAAGAGTTGCATTTAAAAACAATGCCTGCATAGTAGCAGTTGATAAATTACATAGCATATAATTATATATAATTTATGTACATTCCATTTTAAAATTATTTTTCACCTTTTCTCAAATCTGGTATTTGGGCAGAAGATATCTGTAACCAAATCTGTAGTTCCCCAGAGTAAAACGGTTCTTTCCCCTATTAAGCATTAATTTTTCTCCCTAATGGAGAGTACTACTTACTATTCATCCTTCATATTTAGGCCCCGGGTATGTGGTCAGTATAGGAGCACTCACCTAGTATTCACAAGGTCTTGGGTTTGATTTCTAGCACTAAAAACAAACCCACTTAAACTCTGTTCAGGTACTACTCTGGTGAATCCTTACTCCTCGGGGCCTCTTCTGTAAGCCAATTTTCCTTCCCCAGGTCTCTCAAAGCTCTGTACTTAGTTATAAGAGAGATTCCCTCATGTAGTATTATCGCACTACCTGAAATTATTTATTTATATATTAGCTATATTTCTACAACATTCGATTATACATTAGAGCTGGTCTCTCATCTCTGAAACCCTACTTCTCAGCTTGGTGTACAGTGCACAGCAAGAATTCCAGAGTTCATCATAGAATGCATGATTGAATGATCAGAGACTCAAAGAACTCCCTTTAGATCTCTCGGAAAACATGCTGTTACCAGACACGCCTTTGGACACATCGCTTTTATAAATTAGGACCATACTATTTGATAAATGAGCTGGAAGGTGCCAAGAAAGGTCCTAAGCGGTAAACATTTGCGTAAAAAGGCTAGCAACATCCTAGGTGTGATTTGCTCCTACATCACGCCTTTCCCACCGTCCTACTTGTAGGTATTTCTAGGATGGAGAGGACAAGAGTGTTTAAGATGGGTGCTTTTCTCCACTTTGATTGAAGAGCTTCGCCTTCCTTGATTTTCAACAGTCAAGTCAGCCACAATTCCCTGTTCAGTTTTCCTCCCGGGGTCTAATATCTTGAAGTCCTATCCCTTTCTGTTACAGAGACACCCTACACTGGACTTCCCCACCGGATTCAGCAAAGAGGCAGAACACGGTCTCCCGTCGGGAAGGGGCTTTCCAGCCGCCGGAGCCGCGGGTCTGAGCCCCGCGGACCGAGGCGCAGGGGCACCGCCCACGGCCGCTCCGGCAGCTGCGGTTGGCCGCGAGAGGCGCCTATCTTTCCGGACAAACCCAGCGCTTCCTCGCCGTACAGAGAAGGGGCGAGGGCGGAGGAGGGCAGGAACCCAGCGCCCGGCCCTCCCGTGAGCAGGGCCCCGCCTCGCCGACCCCAGGCGGCCCCCAGCACGGACCGTGCGCGCGCCGACAACTTCGCGGCCGCCGGGGGCGCGGCTCTCCGGGCTCGTGTGCCAGTGTGCGTGCCAGCGGCGGCCTCCGGGGGGCAGCAGCGGAAAGGGGGACCGGGAGAGAGAGGTAGTCTGGGCGTACCGTGGCCGCCGAGGCACACGACCCTCGCGGCGCCGGCTCTGGAGACCTACACTCCGGCGGGGCTGCGCCCAGGGCGCCCTCGAGCATCGCATCAGCCGCCCTCCGGGTGCAGCCGCCGGGACTCGCGTTAGGATCACAGTTTCTGTCGGCTGCCCGAGAGGGAGCAGCGGTGTTTGCAGGCGGAGGAGCGGCGGCCGCGGCACCAGCATCCCCGGCTCGGGTAGGACCACTGAGCGCAGGAGCCGGCGGCTGGAGGCCGGAAGGGAGGGTCGTGGCGCCAGGGCTGGGTGCGTTCCCGAGCGCCCGCGCTCCGCAGCCAGCCCTGCCCCCGGCTGCCCGGTGCAGGTCTCGAACAATGGTGCGGAGCGCCGGCGCGAGCCCCGCGTCCGCCCAGCGGTCGTAGAGGAAGTGGCCGGGCTCCGGGTGGGGTGGGCAGGGAGACGCCCCCCGCCACTCGCTCGCGGAGTTTGCGCGTCTGGCCTCTCGGACCTGGGACCCAGCTCGGGATCACCGACGGCTGCTCACTCTTGAGAGTATGGTGCCGGCGCCCGGGTTAATCTAGTTCTCCGTGCGCTCCTTTTCCTCGTCTCCTTCCTCCTATCCCTCCTGCCGGGGTTGCCTCTGGGTTCTCGGCTTGTGGGAGTACAACTCTGCTTCTCCAAGGAGACCGGCTTGTAGCCACTGAACTGAACTTGCCCATTGAAAGCGAACCCGGAACAGCTGGATAATGTCCACTCCGAGCAGATTCAAAAAGGACAAAGAGATCATAGCCGAGTATGAAAGTCAAGTCAAAGGTAAGGATGGGAGCGGCTGCCTGGCTCCTTTTGTGTGGCTCCTTGTCATTGTGCTCTCGTGGAGTTGCGTTTCTAACTTGGTGTCTGCGTTGGAGGAAGGTAGTGAGGGACAGCTCGAGCCCTGGCCGGGCCAGCTTGCAAGTCCGTCCCAGTTCCGACCCTCGTCCCGTCAAACCCAGCAGGACCTGGACGCTGGGTGGTTTCCCCCGGCTGCCTGCCCGCACCTCCAACGGGGAGAGAACTGGCTTGAACTTAACCACCTTCTGCGGGCAGTTTACACGGGGAGGCCGGCAGCGCTCGTGGTTCCTGGTCAGTTACCTTCCTCATCGTCATTCTTTTTACATGAAATCATTGTCACGGCATAATTTTTCTATGGAGTCATTCAGTAAAGTCTGATCGATGAGTGGTCCGGAGCTTCATTGAGTGAAGGCTATTTCAGACATTGAAACTCTTCACTATTTAATTTATTAGGATGAGTTCCTCTTTTGTAAAACAGCTCCCTAAAAAGCCAGGCAGTTCAACCTAGCAGTGACTAGTGGAATCTGACTCCTCCTTTATAATAGGCTAGAATTCAGTGCCATCTTTTACACTCGCATGAGAATATTGCTTTATCATTTTCTGGAAGCCACTGGCATGTAAAATGAAGGTTTGACTATTTTAGTAGTTTCAATCCATTTCCATTGTCAACCAGTGAGGGAAACCTAATTAAGACTGATAAAGCATTTTTACTTTTTGTGCCTTGTGGTTTGAAAAATATATTTTCTCTCCAAGACAAGTGTTTTATTTTGGTGTTGAAGTGAGATATGTGTGTGTATATATATATATATATATATATATGCGCATATGTAATACACATGCATATATATGTTGCTTTTTCCCCTCTTGTGTGGTCTCTCGATTAGCTTTCCTGATGGAGACAATGGGTGGAGTGCTGAGATCACTGGTGTTCTTTGGTGTATTCAATGCAAAGTTCAAAAAGATTGTTATGTCGACACCTGTGTTTGTCTATATACAGTCTTATGAAAGGGTTGCTGAGAAAGGCATTACTGTGCCTGCCTTGGGAGAGGCAGGAACTGCCTGAGCTGCTTTTGTGTAGTCAAGTTGTGAAAAAATGCGTGGGGTCCTGGGAGAGGCGTGGGGTGGGGGTGGGGTGCCCTGGATCACCTGAGTGTGTGAATCTTGACCAACTCTGACCATACCAGAGTCTTGGATTTCCTTTAGCTTGTCCCCTACAGTTAGGTTAGGCTAAATGTCATTCAGCAAACGCACATGATTTCTGCCAGCAATTAGGATAATTTATACTAAAAAAAAAGATAATTTATAGTTACAGGAACTTGTTATATTGATATGGAAGTTATATTAGGCAACAGTAATTATTTCCTTAGAGCCAGGCGAACTTTCTATTGAGGGTAGCTTTTCTTAGTGAGTCCAATACAGCCTAAAACCTTTCTTTCTAAGGCAGCACTCTTGTTCACAGTCACCATTTCCACATGGCTCTTTGTGGCAGGTCTTTGAGGGGTGGAGGTCTGGTTTTCTTGCTTTCTGGAGCACTGATTGGCAAAATTCACTTTTTAGTGCTGGGTTAGTTATCTCTGCTCAAAGGTCATTTGCGTATTAATGAGACCTTGTGTGAAAAATGTTTTCGATTAATTTTTTCTAGTGTATGAGTTCTACAAATATGAGATCATTTGTATATCTGAGAGTATAAGGATTCTACATTGATTCAAATCAATTAAATGGGATCTGTTATAGTGTTTTCATTAAATCTAATTCAAGGTAAAATTATGACCATGGAGAAAGTTATTTTTGAAACTCACTCAATCCTATAGAAAGTAACCTTTGCCCTCCTGCTTTACACACACCCAAGAGTTCGTAGGCTGCTTTTGGTCTCCTCCCTGTACCTGCCCTGCCCTGTGGGCAGATGTTGCCTTGACTCTGGTAGCTACTTCCACATCTGGGCGCCAGCCTCCATCTTTACATCCCTGTGCAACCAAGGGAATAGGGCGATTGAATGATGTTGAATTGTACATGCTAGATTGCAGAAATTCACCTGTATCCCTAGGTAAAACTGAGAAAGTGAATGGCAGTGCAATAGTGCTTGAGACCAGTTGTGCGATGCCTTTACAGACCATAGACCAGTATCTATGATCCCCGGTACCCAAAAAAAAAAAAAAAAAAAAAAAAAAAAGATTTTTTGGGAGTGGGGGTAAACCAATCTTTCAATTCTAGGCAGTAACTGCATTGGATGATGAACAATAGAAACTGGTCTGTTCATTGCTGAAGGAAAACTTCGCTGTGTTGGACTCATTAACACATAGGTCTGTTCCCAATGAAAAACGTCAACATTCCTTGGATTCTAGTTAGTTTAGGCTGATAAGTGATTTCAAGTCATTTTGAATTGTGTATGTGTAATTTTTTCACCTTCCAATTTAAAATCTAATACTCTAGGCTATTGTCCTTTCTTACTTTCTCATTTCTCTGATAACAATTATGTTTATCTCAGAGTTTCTGAGATAATATTTCAATCTAAAAAAATGAGTTGATTGTGGGATTTTACCAGTGTGGCTACCTTTGAGGGTCTTTGGGAACAGACTTCATGGGGCTGTCCTCAGCTATGTGAAGAACTATCCCTGGTGACGATGTGAAATTGCATGTGTAAGACCCTGTTACCTAGTTAAACGTATCATTGTGGGAAAGTCACTTGTCTTCTCTGTGTGTTTTGGTTTTCTTATCTATGAGATGAAGAATTTGGATTTTCTCAATTCTAAGGGTCTTTGACTCTAATTGAAGATGTTATGTGAGTTCATATTAATTGCTTCATAACATATTCAGGCATTTCACATTTTCTCTTGGCAGCTCTATTTGGGGGAGAATCATCTTTGCTTGTCCTTTGCCCATAATCAATTGAGTTTGGGGGGAATTAAAATTATGAAACAAAGAATACTGGAAAATTAATAATCAAAGCCATGTTCCAATAAGCGTAGCACAGACTCATAAGAGGGAAACTTAGGAATTGCACAAGTAGTTAAAGAAGGGGTAAATTTAAGTCTGAGACAAAGGACCTCAGGCCACAATTTCAAAAAAATAGGTTAACTTGGAGTAGAGCGGCTATTTCGCACACGTTGGACAGCTTCCCAAAGACACAAAATTGGGAGATGTAAATCTCTTATTTGTGTGGACCTTTAAAAAGCATACTTGTCTGAAACAGTGTGTGAAACTCAAACCAGTTGACTGCAACTTGTGAGCATCTACTGCTGAGCCATGGAAGAGATTGGCTGACAGATTTGGGGAACTACACCTATGGAAACCAAAAGAGTGAAAAAATTTTTTTAAAAATTTGTATTCATTTTTTATTTCTGTTGATTGATTGTGGTCCTGGGGGTGGAATCCAGTGCCCTGCATGCATCCATAGGTAAGTGCTCTATCAGCTACACTCCAAGCCCAAAAGACACTCTAGGAGGTAGAGCTCACAGGTGAGAGATTGTGTTCATTGTTAATAATGCATGTTCTTAGTTGCTGAGAATCGATGACTATTATTTACAGTGTTTTCCTGGTGATAACATCGTATTCCTCATCATGCAATATATACACAAATGTCAAGAAACTCTTTTCTTTGATCACTCTACTCCCTGAAATAAGAGTACATTTTGTTAGCAGATGGAGCCTGAAGAAATTCCAGTTAAATTTGATAGGACCCCGTATCATGCCATGGATTTTAATAGAGAAATTAAAAATGCTACTGTTGCTATTATGGAAACTGTGTTTACTTTTATTGTTTTCATATAATGCAGAGTGGAAAAGGTCAGTGATTTAAATTACAAACCAGAACTTTATAGCTGGGAGGGGACTTTAAACATTTCTTATCCAACTCATTTGTATGACCCACAGAGGCCTAATGACATATATGATGTCATTGTACAATTAACTATAACATCCTTGGGACTACAACCTGGGTCATCTGCTTCTCAGTAGCGCTGATTGCTTTTAGATAGCAGATAGACTACTTAGTCTTTATGTTTATTGAAGGAATTATACCAGAGAATAACAGCTGTAGTCTGTGAATAGAAGTTAATTAAATTAAATATAACTAAGTCGTTTTTTCACCAAGATAATTTCAGGGGACCATAATGCCCAGATAATGCCCTAGCTTCATATGGTGACCTTTAAAGTCCAGAAAAGCAATATGGTAAATATATGGAAAAGTAAAAAATGTAAAACATCTATTTGGTGTTTTGGTGAAACTAATTGCAGCTACTACTACAAACCTCTTTACCCAATTAGTTTTCATAAACTCCGCAATATATTAAATGATGGTTCAGTAGGGTTTTTGTTTTGTTTTGGTTTGGGTTTTTTGAGACAGGCTCTTGCTATTAGTTCAGGCTGGCCTTGAACTCACTGTGTAGCCAAGGCTGGCCTTGAACTCATGGGGATCTTCCTGCTTCAGCCTCCTTAGTGCTGGAATTACAGGCAGGTACCCCCATGCCTGGCTCAGGAGCATTTCTGAGCAAAGCCTGTCCTGCAGCACAGTGAGGGAATGGAGTACATATAATGCAGGATGGTAAATCTCAGCTCGACTATCTGGATTGTTTTGCTGACTCCCGTGCTCTATCTGTGTTGATGAGTTTAGGAGTCAGACATCTTCAGCTCTGTTTCAGATTTGAGAGTCAGCTTCATGATTTTTCCCAGATCCTTCTTTTATTCTGCTCGTGCTTGGCCAGTTTCACTTCCATTCAGACAAGGAAGAATTAAGATAAATGTAAGGAGAATAAATTGAATGTCTAATCAGGCTATTTCTGTTATGATTGTTTGAAGGCAGAACTTGGGATTAGAGACAATTATGTGAAGGTATTTTTATTTCTGAGTTGAGAGTTACTTTCTGACTTACTGACAGCATGTCTCAGAATGGGAAGGAAACAGCCTAGGGTTTAAGAGTGGAAACTTCAGTGTTCGCCATCTGGCCTGGCCACTAATTAGATGTGTGACCTCTAAGGCTCAATTTCTTCATCTGTATAATAGAGATAATAATAGTTTTCACCTTGATGTCTTTGTGAGGTTGCCTGAGGGCTATCATGGAAAGCATTTTTCACAGGCTTGACACACAGTACATACTCAGTAAATGTTAGTCATTGCTATCTGTTTAATTTTGGTTTTCTTTGGCTATCAGCGGGTTCTTGTTACATTCTAATTTAAATAAATCTTTTGAAATTCAAATACATAAGCATCAATTTTGCTATCTGAATGGATTCCAAAGTGGACAGACCTTGAATTTCCCTCAGAAAGTGCCCAGAACTTTTTTTTTTTTTTTAGAGTGGATGGAGTTTTTATGATAGAATTAAAAGGGAAATACTAGCAAGATGGATTTCCAGCCCTATTTTTTATTTATTTAAGACATGGTCTTGTTCTGTAGTCCTGGCTGACCTTGAACTGACTGTCTAGCCCTGCGTGGCTGTGAACCCAGCACTCCTCCTGCCTCAGCCTCCGAAGTGCTGGAATTATAGTGTGTACCACCATGCGGGGCTCCCAGCTTCTTATAAAGTAGATGTTATATCATGTCATTTTTTTTTATCCAAGTGCAAGTAACTAACCCTAAAACTGTATTTCCTGGGCCTAGGCTGCGATGTGTTTGCTTGCAACTTTTGTTTTAAATTTTCTCTTGTCTGTTCTGATGCCACATGGAATATAAATACTATAGGCTAGTCCACGGATTTTATTGATCTGTGAATGAGGAGTCTTATGACATTGGTACAGTCACTGTCTTAGTTACTTTTCTTGATGCTGAGACAAAATACCCAACACCCAAAGTTAAAGGAGAAAAAGTTTATTTAGCTCACAGTTTGTGGTGGTCTTAGCATAGCTGGCCGGCTCCGAGGCAGGGTGGCCTGGCAGAGGGGCATCACAGATTAGGCTTGTCAGACAGCAGGCAGTGAGCAGCACACAGTGAAGCAGCAACCTGCCCCTCCCTTTTATCGTTTCCAGGCTACCCACCTTTCAGGCGATGCCACTCACACCCAGGGTGGGCCTTCCCATTTTATTCACACCCAGAATTATGCCAAATCAATCAGTGGACTAATTGTGTTATCACACACCCTTAATCCCAGCATCACACACCCCAGATCCAGCTACCTCTGAAAAGCTCCACCTATGACCACATGAGGCTTTGGGAGGACCTCCAGATACAAGTTGTAACAGTCACTGATTTACTTTCATAGTCTTTTAGAAAAACTATTTTCTGTTAAAGTTGATACCATGGTGAGAAATTCATGTGTCACTAATTATTTACTGCTGCTTCCTAGAAAGCACCTTAGTATTAGAAATCACTATGTATCTCTCACCGCACACCCCCAATATAGGGCTTCATTCAGTATTTAGTGAATGCAGAGAGTACGAATTTTGAACACGAATGCTTTTTTGTAGTGAAATTGACACGGTGATCATTCAGTACTATCTAGTGCATTAAATCAAGTATTATAACATCATGTCAAATTGAAAGTGTTTGTACCTTCTTTAAAAAGTCTCAAAGCTGGAAAGTCTTAAGTGTCCAAGAAAGAGTGGAGAACTGTAGATTCCACTGGGAAATGGTCAACTTATTTATGCACATGGGATATTATGGAGTGTTTAATGGTGGCTCTTGAAGAATGTTTTGTGATATGGTAAGTTATTTGATAATAAATGAATAGAAAAAGCTTATAATACAGGTGGTGTAATAGCGATTAAAGGTGATCATAACTGCAGCTTCCATTACTGAACACTTACAGAGAGCAGGGGTGTCTGTGACCCTTTTAACGGGTATTCCGAGCTTAAATGACCATGAAGAGCTACAGAGCATGGCAGGAGTTGTTTCTGGTTGTTTCTCCTGCTTGGTATACTTCATACTTGCTATATTTTTGGACCACAGTTATCTGAATCTTGGTAAATTTTCAGACTTGTCGGAATTTCATTTTCAGATTTACTTTCCGTGAGAATGGGAGTGGGCAAAGTAAATCCAAGCCAAGTTAGGTATTGGATTGAATCACTGACAAGCGCATTGGTCTGTAGGACAAGTTCACATTTTTTTGTTTACAGCTTATTGACATACTTTGGTTTTTGTTTTCTTTGAGTGAAGCTAGCGGGTGTGTGTGTGAGAGAAGTCCATCCTTTTCTCTTCTTCCCTTCCCTTCCCTTTCTCCTTCCTTCCTTCCTTCCTTCTGAAATAAACATCTAAATCGCTACAGAGAATTTTTATCTATAATTAAAAGAAGAACAATAAAATGAAACCCTGAGTACCAGCCGGCCAGCAGGATCTAAGAATCTTACCAGTACCTTATGAACACACGTTGGCCCCTTTTCCAACAAATCTCCCTTCTTCCCGTGGCCAGCCAAAAACAGTTTTGAGTTTAGTATTAATCACACCCATGTTTTCTTTATTATTATAGTTTTATAGTTTTCTTTTTTTTCTTTTTTTTTTTTTTTGCGGCACCGGGGATTGAACTCACAACCTCGCGCCTGCCAGGGCAGGCGCTTAAGGCACTGAGCCAAACTCCCGGCCCGGGTTTTTTTGAGGCAGGGTTGCACTATGTAGCTCAGGCCAGCCTTGTGCTCGCGTTGTAGCCCAAGCCGGCCTCGAACCCACAACGCTCCGCCTACCTCAACCTCCCGAGTGCTGGGATTAAAGGTGTGCGCCACCACGCCCGGCTTATAGTTTTCTTTATAGTTTTGATGTATGTTATGTTCATGTACTAATATAGAGTTGTTTGAATACATATTGGATTTTTAATGGTATTGGGGAAGTAGATACTTATTTTAATCTTTAAAAAATGTAATAATAGTATTTTGGTTCTCAATCTTTGAAAGATCCATGCTGAAGTACTTTTTCTTCATAATAATCTTAGTGAGGGAAGAAGTAGGTAGAGATACAAATGAAATAAGATTGATCAAGACAGTCATTGGGTACATACATTCTTTTTTTTCTTCCAAATCCATTTTATTTCAAGGATAAAAGGAAAAAAAAGTAGAAGAAAAAAAAAAACTACAACAAAATTTTAAAACACATCAATCAGAGGGCAGTGGTACATACACTGTGCATTGTCATCCCCAAATCATTTACCCAGAGCACAAGACATCTGGGTACATACATTCTCGTTTAATTTTTTACTCAATATTATGTTAAGGTTAATCTACGTTAGTGTGCGTAGCTCTAATTTCACTGGTACACTGTGAAATTTTTACTGTTGTATCATATTCTAGTGTATGAAAATACTACAAGCTATTTTTCTTTTTTAAATTTTCTTTACTAGTGCATATTTGTTATACATATTTATCAGATTCATCATAGGGCATTTGTACTTGTACATATTATACTTGAATTCTTTTTTTTTTTTCTGCATTTCTCTCCTCTCCCTTGGGTTATTGTTGGATTTTGTTTTTGCTATCATGAATAATAGTATATAAAATGTTGTAGGTGTTTCCTGGTGTACATGTATGTGCAAGAGTTTCTTTCAGTGTGTTTGCTGGGTCAGAGGAGTGTACACATTCAACTTTACTGGGTAATGTCGAACTCTTCAAAATGTTTAGTATTTAGGGTCATATCAGCAGGGAATGAGAATTCTGAAAAACATTTAGAATTAATCAGTGTATTAGTTAAGCTAGAGATTAAAGTGATATAAAGAGAAATAAAAAAATGAGAAGAAAAATAAGAAAACAATGACTTAAATACTTAAAAGTTTCTTTCTTGCTCATTTAACACCCGGGAGGTATGCACTGTTGTCTGCCAGGTTGGCTTTGCCCCATTAAATTATTCAAGTTTCTTCCATCTTGTGGTTCTGCCATCTCTTAGGAAATTGAACTTGTCTGTCTGTTTGAAATTGGGTGTTAAGTATATTTGTGTTCTAGTTTGTGGCAAGCAAAGTGCACATGTCCTGAGTTTTAAAAGCCAGACCATTAGCAGTACACACAATTTCCATTGATATATCTGGTGAGATGCTAGTCATGGTACTACATCTTTCTGCAAGGGAGGCTGGGAAATGTAGTCTATCAGGAGGTCCTGTCTACTTGTGAGACCATGATCTTGTAGAAGACAACAGATTTAAATGGACAAAACAAAACAAAAACCAAAAAAAAGAAAAAAAAATCAGATTTTTTTGAGAGACAATAGAGTGAAATTATTTTACTATATTTCTTTATTTTACTATATGTCTCTGATTTTTAATGAGATAGAGCATCTTATCATATGTTTATGCACTGTTTTTTGTTTTGTTTTGTTTTTGTTTTTTAAAGGGGGAAATGCTTATTTAGCTTATAGTTTGTAGAGGATTCAGTCCATAATTGGCTGGTTTGAAGGCAGGCTGGCACATGGCAGACTGTTTTTGAAGCTAAACTCTTACTCATATCTTTGCCCATTTATCTGTTGATTTATTTGGTGTATTGATTTGTAAGTTTTAGTCTTGATATTAATCTCTTGTCTGTTAAATCTATTATAAATATCATCCTCTAGTTTGTAACTTTTATTTTCACTTTTTAAAAAAGACAGTTCTTGATAGCCGTTACTCATTTTAATTTGTTCAACTGTATCAGTTATTTGTTGTTTATCTGGTGCCTGCTGTTTCTGTCTTGATCTTAGATTTACAATATGTGTGACTCTGTTTCTGGACACTATTATGTTCTATTGGTTACTTTATTCCTCTACCATTACTTCAATATCTTACTTAGCTTTTAAATAATTTTTTATAGCTAGTAAGCCATGTCTTTGCTCTTTATTCTCTTTCAGAAGCGTTATAATGATATGGGTCTTGTCTCTTCCAAATATATTTTAGAATCAATTTGCCTTCCATTAAAAATCCATTGGCATTTTGATTCAGATGGCATGGATTATGACTCAGGGAAGAATTGGTATCTATTAGTCCTTTGTACCATGAATATGAATATATCATTTATTTAATTATTTTAAAATATCTGATGTGAGGGGAGTGTA
>RJWM01040122.1:0-15697 GCA_004363535.1 Dasyprocta punctata
GCTGGAGAGCCCTCTCCAGCCCCCTCATCTTCAGCACGTGAGCCCCCCTTTCCTCTGAGCCCCAATATCCTCTCTGTAAAAGGTGGACTTGCAGTACGCATGTGGTGCATGCCTGGCGTTCCAGCACCCTGGGAGGCTGAGGCGGGAGGATTGCAAATTCTAGCCTAGCCTGGGCATCTGAGTGACTTAGTGAGACCCTATCTCAGAAATAAAAGCAAAGACAGGGCTGGGGATGTAGCTCAGTGCAAAGGCCCTGGCTTCAGTTCCCAGTATCACAGGAAAAAACAAAAAACAAAAAAAAAGGAAGGGAGGGCCTTGCCAGCAGCCCGGGGCCGCAGTCCTGGCCCCGCTGTGCTCCCCGCTGACCTGCATGGACGGCAGCTCTTTCTGGGAGGGCAGGAGAGGAGCCTGGTAGGTTCTCTGTGTCCTCGGGGGCGTGGCGGGGAGGACAAGGCTCTGTTGTTGGTGTCCCCGTGGGACAGAGGGGCAGGTGGCCAGAAAGGCACGTGGGTGTGAATCAGGCGACCGGCTGCCAGACGGAGGACAAAGGTGGGTGGCCCCCGGGGAGGCGGGCAGCGACAGATCCCGGTGGCCGGGAGGGCAGAGGCAGAGCTGGCCCTGATGTGGGAGGCGTCACCCGTCAGTGTCCCTTCCTCCTCCACGGCTGTCTTGCTGCTGCTGTGTGCCAGGGACACGGGCCACAGCGGGTCACCCGAGAAACCTGGCCTCCTGGCAGAAGCATCCTGGCTTGTGGACCTGGGGATGTTTTTTTGAGAAAGATGGGGCGGGGCTAGCTGGGCACAGGGGTGCGTGCCTGTCATCCCAGCACTCTGAGAGGCTGAGGCAGGAGGATCTCAAGTTCTAGCCCAGCCTGGGCAATGTAGTGACTTAGCGAGACTCTCTCTCAAAATAAATAAAAAGGGGCCAGGGATGGAGCCAGCGTGAAGGTCTGTGAGTCACCCCAGTACAGTACTGCACCCCAGGATGCAGGATCGGGTACGAGAGCCCTGACTTTACACATGCCCCGTGCCCCTGTGTGTGTGTGGGGGTGTACTGGTGTATGTGGGGGTGTATGTGTGCTGCAGGCGGCTGCTGAGGTGAGGTGGGGCCCGTCCTCCCTCAGGGCCCGGGCCAGGCTGGGGTGTGCTTGGCCTCTCCTCCTCTACCTCTCCCCGCCCCCACTTCAGCATCCCCACTTCAGTATCCATCACCTCTTGCTGTCCCTGGCCATCGAGGTGCAGCATCCCCAAGTCCACTTCCTGACCGCAACGCATTCGCCACAGTGGCCAGAGGGACCCCGGAGACCCGGCTCAGTTGTCCCCTGTTGCCATGCCAGGCCCCTGCGATTCCTGCCTTGATTGGGGAAACCCAAAGTCTTCCTTCAGGTCATTGCTGGCATTTCTCCTCCTGGTGACCTGACCAGAAATTCTACCTTTGTCCCGAGGAGGTGAGAGGGAGAGAAGCAGAGTGTGAGGCTCAGGACGCCGCCGCCAGCTCTGCAGATGGAGGAAGGGGCCGCAAGCCAAGGGCTGCAGGCGCCGCTGGGAGCCGGGTCCTCGTCCCAGGTTCTTCGCGGAGCGGCTGCGAGGGCGGCCCTGCCTCCAGCCCGGACTCGGCCCTGGGAGACCTAAGCTAATAAACCTGTGTGCTTTGAAGCGTGGTTTGTTTTAGTGATCGCAGTAGCAAATTTATTCCAAGCAGAACAAACAAATAATCCTTGGGGTCTCGGACGCTGGCAAACACTTCGCACCTCCCGGCAAGGGGTGCGAGCTGCTGGGAAACCAGGTGCGTACACGCGCAGGCGCAGGGGGACGCGGGCGCTGTGTTTCACGTCCGACTTGGTCTTGGAAATGAACTGGCTCAGTGAGGCTGCCTGTAGGTGGGTTTTGTTTTCTTTCAATACTGGGGATGGAACCCAGGGCCTTTGCGCTGAGCTCCAGCCCCAGCCATGTTTAATTTTTTTTTTTAATTTTGAGACAGGCTCTCAGTTATTAAATTGCCCAGGCTGGGCTCAAAATTTTCGAGCCTCCTGCTTCAGCCTCCCGAAGTGCTGGGATCACAGATGGGTTTACCACACCCACGCCCTACTAAAAGACTTGCTTTTTTTTTTTTTTTTTTTTTGGTCTTTTTGAGCCAGGGTCTCACTATGCAGTTCAGGCTGGCCTTGAACTCACTTTGTAGCCCAGGCTGGTCTCGAACTCACGATTCTCCTGCCTCAGCTTCCCAAGTGCTGGGATTACAGGCATACGCCACTATGCCAGGTTTAAATTCACTTTATTTTGATTCTGTTTGCAAAAACCCTATTTTCAAGTGAGGTGATGTTTACAGATACTGGGAGTTAGGACTTCAACATGTTTTTTTTTTGGGGGGGCAGGATCTTACCATGTAGCCCAGGTTGGTCTTGAACTTGCAGTGATCCTCCTGCCTCAGTGACCCAAGTGCTGGGATTACAGGTGGGCAGCACCACGCCTGGCTAGCGCTTCAGCATTTTTATTTTATTTTATTCTTTGCGGCACTGGGGATCGAACTCACAACCTCATGCCTACCAGACAGGCACTTAAGCCACTGAGCCAAACTCCCGGCCCTAGTTTTTTGAGGCAGGGTCGCACTATGTAGCTCAGGCCAGCCTTGCCCTCGCATTGTAGCCAAGCTGGCTCAAACTCACAATGCTCCGCCTACCTCAGCCTCTCTGGTGCTGGGATTAAAGGTGTGCACCACCATGCCTGGCTCTGACTTCAGCATTTTCAATGACAGACTCTTTTTCAGAGCTGTTTGAGGCTCACAGTAAAATTCAGGATACAAAGCCAGGGGTGGCGGCACATGCCTGTAACCCCAGCACTCGGGAGGCTGAGGCAGGAGGATTGCTGTGAGTTTGAGGCCAGCATAGCCTATATGAAGTTCAAAACCAGTCTGAACTACATAGGGAGACCCTGTCTCAAAGCAAAGCAAAAGAAAACAAATTCAGCAAGCAGGAAAAGACTTATCACGCGGTGCTGTCCCTCCGCGCCGAGCCGCGTGCCCCAGCAGGAGCCCCGCGCTGACAGCTGCCATTGGGTCACTGTCCCCCAGGGGTCTACAGCTGACCTTCGGGGTCACGCTTGGTGTTGTGCGTGCTATGGGGTTGACAAAAGTGCAACGAGGTTGGAGACACCAGTCTCGGGGAGCCCCGACTCCCATAGGTCCCTCGGCCCGGGAAAAACTGATGGAGTTCAGTGCTCCAGGCTTCAGAGGGGACCCGGACAGACCCCCGCTCGCCTCCCTCCTCGCAGAGGGGCTGGGGCCGCTGTCCCGCCTGCCTCCCGTCATTCTCCACCACCGTCGCCCCTCCCCGCCGTCCCCGCCAACCTCCAGCACCACCGTCACCCCCATTTCCCTCCTGTCATCCGCCACAATTCCCGCATCGTGCTCTATCACCCCAGTACGTCCTTCCCCCGTCATCTCCCATCATCCCCTGTAATCTCCCATCACCCCCGTCATCCCCCCATCGCCCTCCCGTCATCCCTCCCGTCACCCCTCCGCCATGCTCCACCATCCTTCCCATTTCTGTCCCACCGTCTTCCCATCGTCCCTAGGGCTTCCTTCCTCCCAGCGTCTTCCCGGACCTGCTCAGTTACCTCAGTCCTGGCGTTGCCCTCCATGCGTTCCGCCCACCGTCACCAGAGGGCGCCTGGGAGCATCCGCGGCCGTCTGATCTCCGCTCCGCTGAGTCTCTAAGTGGCCCCAGGGCCTTTGCATGGCTCCCGGTCTGCTTGGAACTCCTCCCCTGCCTCTCCCGGAGGCCCCTCCTCCTGCTCCCCCGGGGCCCAGTGCAGGAGTCCTCAGGGGCTTCCACCGACCTCCCCATCTCGCGGTGCCTGTTCCTGTGCCGGGCCTCCTCCCCCGACAGAGCCCGGCACCCAGCAGGTGCTCAATAAATGCTCTGCTCCCCGCGCGCACAAAAGAAGCGTCCCCTGAGCCCCTAGCGGACGCTTCTTCGCCCGGGGCTGCTGGGACTGGGGGGCCGTGACCCCGCGTCCTCGCCGCCCCCTGCCCGGCTTCGCAGTTGGGTTTGCGTTTGGCGCCCTGGGGCGTCTCCCCGGGGACCTGCTCCGCGGACACCGGATTCCTCCCCGACACCCGATCCAGCCCGCCTCCAGGCCGGCGCCCGGCGGGGACAACGGCCCGTCTGTGCCGGCGGGGGGTGTGGCGAGGCCGGGTGCTGCGGGCCGTGGGTCCGGTCCGGGACGGGGAGCGCGAGCCGCGAGGACCGCGGACGGCAGCGTGGAGACGCCCGCGCTCTCGGCCGCCATGGGGACCCCGCGGAAGCCCCCGGGGGACGGTGCGTGCGGGCCTCAGTTTCTCCTTCGGCGGGATGGGGGGGCAGAAGGGAGGACACCGGGGTCAGGGATTGGGCGGTGCGCCCGTCTCCCCAGCAGTGCTTAAGTGCCGGGGTCCCCCTCCAGCTCAGCCCGCAGCCCGCCCCCTGGCCTCAGTTTCCCCAAGGGCGCGGGTCTTTGGAGCTGGCCTCGGCCTCCCCGTGACCCCCGTGCGCGCGCAGCGGCCCCTCCCGCCCGTGACTGGACGTCGGGCTCACAATGGGCCGCGCCGTGCCCAGTGGGCAGAGCCACCTGGCCGCGGCCCTCTCGGTGGGTGGGAGCCCGGGCCGGCCCCTCCCCGCCCCCCGCGGTGACCGGGGCTCCGGGTTGCAGGCTCCGGGCCGGGCTTGTACATCCTGCCGTCCACCGTGGGCTTCCTCCACCACGACTGCACCCGGCCGGCCGGGCCCGCCTACTCGCTCGCCCGGAAACCCAGTGAAGGTGAGGGGGGGAGGGGGCAGGGGTGCTGGGGTCCCCAGAGTCCCCTCCCCCGGGGAAGGAAGGAGCACTTCTGCCTGGTTGAGGCAGAAAGCAGACGGGGCTGGGGGACGACCTGGCCACCTGCCCTTGCTGTGTGACCGGGGCCACTGCTGTCCCTCTCTGGCCTCGTTTTCTTCCTGACGGACACGGGAAGGCGAGGTACCGGGTGGTCTTTGGGCCCCGTGTCTGTTCGCCTCTGGGCTTTGGATTCTGTTCTGTTTGATGTTCTGTAAGCTGCTCAACTGCTCTGCGTCCGACTTTCCACCTCTGTTAAATGTGAACACCAGCCCGGCGTGGTGGTGCACGCCTGTGATCCCAGCACTCAGGAGGCTGAGGCCGGAAGGTTGCCACAAACTTCGAGGCCAGCCTGGGCTACATAGTTGAGACCCTATCTCAAAAAACAAAAAGGAAAAATATCAACATCAGGGCTGAGGCCGCAGCTCGGTGGCAGAGCCCTGCCTAGCAGATCCGAGGCCCCGGATTCAGCTCCAGCACCGTGGTGCCTGGTGTCTGCTGAGTGGCCAGTAACAGTGGGCTGTTGTTGTGACAGCTGAGCCTCAGTTTCCTCACTCGGCCCTGCCACGGGTGTGGTTCCTGTGAGTTGAGTGAAGACTATGTGCTGGAGGCCCGGGGTAGGCTGTGAGAGGTGAGGCATGGGATCTGGGTTTTGTGGGATGAAGAGGAGTTTGGTGGAGGCCTCAGGAGAAGAAGGGACCCGGATGCAGAGGCTGCGGCATAGGTGGATACATCTGTTTGTCACAGAGCTGGGGCGGGAGGGGGGCATGTGACAGGGCAGGGGAGAGGCCAAGCCCCGAGTCCTGCTGGCTGTGTCCTTGCTGGTGACTTTCTGCGCCACAAGTTCCATTTGGGTTTTTCTTTTCTTTCTTTTTGAGACAGGGTCTCACTATGTAGCCCAGGCTGGCCTCAAACTTGAACTCACGGTGATCCTCCTGCCTCAGCCTTCCGAGTGCCAGGATTACAGGCGTGCGCCATTATGCCCGGCTCTGTCTGAGACAGGGGCCATAGCAGATTCTCCCTGGGGTTGCTGAGACGCTGGGAGACAGGCGTCGGCTGGGAGGGGGCAGAAGCAGACCCCCGGGGCTTGTGCAGGGGACTTGGGGTGGGAGGGTGTGGAGACCGGAATGCTGGGGGGAGGGGGCCGCAGAGCCTCAGCCGCCAGCCAGGGCCCCGTTCCTCAGTCTGTCAGGCCGCTGTGGACCCCGGGGGGACCTCAGACTCCGGCCCCTCTCCAGCACCCCCCCAGGACACCAGCCCGGGGCCCATCTACTTCCTGGACCCGAAGGTCACCCGCTTCGGCCGGAGCTGCACCCCCGCCTTCTCCATGCAGGGCCGGGGCAAGACTCGGGGTGAGTACTGGCTGGGGGCGCCGCATGGGGACCCCCTGGGACCCCCCTCCCTCCCAGCCTCAGACCACGGGTGTCTCTGAAGTCCCAGGGACCCAGAGGGGCCCCGAGAGGACCCGGATGCTGGGGGTGCGGGCAGGGCCACCAGGGCAGCCAGCGGGCCCCAGGCCGCAGCACACACACAGGCGCCGGCTCTGGCGGGACCATCGCCCCGGGGCCCGCAGCGCCCTCCGGCACCTGACTCCGCCCTCCTCCTGCTCACCTGGCGTCTGCCGCCCGCTGACCCGTCCACCCCGGCCGGCCAGCCGCTGGCCAGTCATCCAGCTTTTCCACGGATTCACCCACGCTCCCACCCGCGTACCCTCCTCCGGCCAGCTGGTATCCCTCAGGCCATCCACAGGCCCGCTGGCATGCCCACGAATCCATCCGCGGTCATTCCATCCACCTGCCAGCCAGCCATCCATCCACCGATCCGCCCCTCTATCACCCGCTCATCCATCCATTCGTCCACCAAAGCACCCCGTCTCTCCACCCCCCGCCCAGCCCCCATCCGGTCCACGCGCCGACAGGCTCCGCCCCCTCTGCGTTCAGGGCTGGAGGGCCCGCTTGCCCACCCACGCACTCCTCGCTGGCCACTTCCTCCACCCCGTCCACCTGCTTAGTCCCGCAGTCCTATGAGGGCCCAGGCTGGCGGGAGATTCAGGCCCTCGAATTTCAGGGAAGAGAGAAAGATCTAGGCCGGTGGGGTCCTGGGAGGGAAAGGCGGGTGAGCTCCGCCCAGAAAGGGTGTGGGGATGGTCAGCAGGGGGACAGGCGGGCTGACGGCCGGCTGGAGCATGAGGAACCGTTCTGGGGAGGAGGGATGGAAAGCAGAATGTGTATGGTAGATGGGAATCAGTAGGGAGAATGCCCTGGGGCTGCGAGGTTTATGTATGAGCTCCAGGATGCACTCTGTCTTACAATGGGGGAGATCTCTATCCTGTGTCAACCCTGAGTCCCTGCTCCCACAGGTCTGGAGGTGACGCCGGGCCCCGGGGCCTACAGCCCGGAGAAGGTGCCCCCTGTGCGTCAGCGGACCCCGCCAGCGTTCACCCTGGGCCTACGCCTGTACCCAAAGCCCCCGGACACCTCGATCCCGGCCCCCAATGCCTACACCATGCCGCCACTCTGGGGCTCACAGATCCTGGTCAAACCCAGGAGCCCCAGCTACACGGTGGTGGGCCGCACGCCCCCCGCCCGCCTCCTACAGGACCCCGCCGAGATCCCGGGCCCCGGGCAATATGACAGCCCGGACCCCAACACCTACCGCCAGCGCCGGCCGGCCTTTACCATGCTGGGCCGGCCCCGCGCCCCGAGGCCCCCGGAGGAGACGCCCGGGCCAGGCAGCCACTGCCCCGAGCAGGTCACGGTGAACAGAGCCAGGGCCCCTGCGTACAGCATGGGCATCCGCCACTCGACGCGGGCAGCCAGCTTGGCCCCGGACACGGCGCCCTGACCGCCTCGGCCTCCTCCGTGGGGAGTGGGGTACCGTGGGAGGCCCGGGGCAGCCACAGGGCACACGGAGCCTCCTCCCTCCCCTTCCACTGTGCCTGAGGTCTCTCCAGGTCGCCTGGCTCTCTGGTCCCCGGGCTACACCCCAAGGCCCCAAGTAGCGCCCCAGTTTCTGCTCTGCCGGTCACGTCAGGCCAACACAGGCCGGCAAAGCGCCGCTTTTCCTGGCCAGAGTCGGAGCTTCGTGTGTCCTGGAACTTTCTGTCCACCTTCCCACCAAGGCCCTGGTCCCGCACAGCTCTGGTTTCTGCCAAGCCTGGGTCCATCCCTCCTTCTCAAGGAGCGTGGCCCACCCTGCCCCCTAGAGCTGCTGCCAATAAATCTCTCAGCGCCAACAGCTAATGTGTCTATCCATGCCGCCTGAATTCTGACTTCCAGCTGGAAACTCTCTAGTCCTCCAGAGGTCTGGAGGGAACCAGACAAGATTAGGGACCCAGACTGGGGAGGTCAGAGTGGAGCTAAGGTTTTGAGTGTGAGGGAGAGCCAGATGGGGTTTCTTGGGTTTTGAAGGATGCATACGAGTTCGATGTATTGTGATACCCACCCGTAGATGCTTACTACTATGCAGATATTGGTGAAGGCCATCTAGGCTTTACAGAACTCGCGAGGCAGGTGATGGTCTCCAGAGAAAGCAGCCCTTTGGCGGTCCTGAAGCCTGTCCACTGCCATGATTCTCGGCCCGATGCAGAATTCGAACCCTGGGTACGAGGGACAGAAACATGGGTGTTGCCAGGGAGCCGGGCGTCCTTCCCCAAGGGACCTCAATCCAGGACACACCCTGGGTGACGCCCCAGACCCCCTCCCCACGCTGTCCGCCCTTGCACACCACAGAGACCCGACAGCAGCCCGGATGTGGGGTCCGGATGCGGCCTCCACGGAGGGGTAGGGGGAGACAGCTCCGCTCCGAACCACAGCGCCCCCCCTGCACCACGGGTTGCCCCTCCCCCTCGGCGCGGTGACCTCATTTCTTCGCTTTATCGATCGCTGCTCGGTGGCCACGCCCCGCCCTCCCCACCTGCGCCCTCGCTTTGTCTCCCGGCGTCCGCCCGGGACTGGGCGGGGCGGGGAAGCCCGGTTCTAGGGTGCCCGTGACACCCCGATCCTCGACGCAAAAGGACCCAGCCTTTAGGTCTGTGCAGGGCATGCAGGTACCCCAGGCCCGCCACGACCCGCGCCGCCGCCCCGGCGCCCCGCTGCCGGCCCAGGCCTCCGCTTCCCGGCGGAGAGAGAAGTCCGGGCGCGCTCAGGAGCAGCGCGGGCCGGGGCTGCCCCCTCCGGCCCTGATCGCACCCCTCTCCGTCCAGCCTCAGTTTCCCCATCGGTTCAGGCCTATTCTTAAACCTCCCCCAGGAACTTGGGGCGCAGCAGCGGGGCCGCCCTCAGGGTCTCGGCGGCGAAACCGCGCCCCGCCCCAGCTCCGCCGAGCGCCAGGTCGCGCAGGGCCGGGGTCCCAGGGGCGCAGCCCCCCGCGGCTGCGCGCTGGGCCGGGCGGTGACATCACCGCGGCCGGGGCGGGGGCGGGGACGGGGCCGGGGCCGGGCCGGGCCGGGCCGGGCGGAGCGGGGTGGCCTCCGCGCCAGGCGCACCCGTAGCCGGCGGCTGGGCTCGGAGGCGGCCGCGCCATGACGCAGGGGCCGGGCGGGCGCGCGCCCCCCGCGGGCCCCGAGCCCGAGGCGCCCACCACCTTCTGCGCGCTGCTGCCGCGCATGCCGCAGTGGAAGTTCGCGGCGCCAGCCGGCTTCCTGGGCCGCGGGCCGGCGGCGGGGGCGGCGCGGGCCGAGGGCGCTGCGGGCACCGGCGACCCCAGGGCCGAGCGCGCGGGCCCCGCGCTGGCCGCCGTGCTGGGCGCCTGCGATTCGCGCTGCGCCGCGCCCTGCCCGCTGCCTGCGCTCAGCCGCTGCCGGGCCTCGGGGGCGCGCGGGCCGCGGGGCGCGCGGGGGGCGACGGGGCCCCCGGACGCCGCGGCCGACGAGTGGGCGCGCAAGGGCGGCTTCATCCACAAGCCGGCGCACGGCTGGCTGCACCCCGATGCCAGGGTCCTGGGGCCCGGGGTCTCCTACATCGTCAGGGTGAGTGCGCCCGCGGGACCCCAGGGTCGCGCCCCCTCCGAACCCCCTTCCTACATCCCGGGGTCCGGGGCTCTCTCCACGCTCCCTCCAGGGCCTGGACCCTCAGACCGAGGTGTCCACTCTCCCCACCTCCGCGACCCCCATCTCTGGTCCGGTTCCCATGGCGTCACGTGGGGAGGGGCGGGGAGAGTCGCAGGTGGGAGGGCGCATGCGCAAATGCAGTTCCCCCTGGTCGGGTTGGGGTCCAGCAGGAGCGCCGGGATGGGACGCGCAGCCGCCGGGCGCTAGGAGATCTCCATCGCAGAGACCTTGGCCAGAGGTGCTGGCGTCTTTAATGGGGGGGGTCCCAAGATCTCGGGGTTCCAGATGAGAGACCACGGACCTGCATCTCCCCTGTGGCCTGAGAGACCCGCCTTTATCGATCCCGGGATTTTTGTTCAGGGCCGTGCCAGTCACACAGGAAGCGCGGGGGTAGAGGAGCCCCCTGCTCCACGCACGCCGACGTCGCCTCTCTGTGCCCCGTGCGGGTAGAGTTTGTTTTTTCTCTTTCGATGGCGCTGGGGACCGGCTTCGCACTGCTAGGCGAGCGCTCGCCACGGAGCCACTCCCCCTGACCGTTCGTATTTTCACTCGAGGCACGTTGTCGCTAAATTGCCCAGGGTGGCCTGCGACTCGGGATCGTTCTGCCCGAGCCTCCCCGCTAGCCGGAACTTCAGGCCTGCGCCTCCACACCTGGCTTTGCTGGCTACTTTTTTTTTCTTTTGTCTTTTTGAGACAGGGTCTCGCTATGCAGTTCAGGCTGAACTTGGGCTCACTTTGTAGCCCAGGCTGGTCTCGAACTCGCAGCCATCTTCCTGCCTCAGCCTCCAGAGTGCTGGGATTACAGGCGTGCGCCTGCAGGTGTGTGATGCTGGCCTTCGAAGAACTCTATCGCCGGCTCCCGAAGCTGTCAAAACTGTGGGTGACTGCGGGAAGCACTGGCGTGGGCAGGGCCCGCAGCTCCCTGCTGGAGCCCCGGGACAGGAACTTGAGGGGTGTGTGCCCATGGCCGGTGGCCCTGCCACGTTGCTTCCTGAGAAGGGTCCCTAGCATTTGCCCCTCCCTGTAGCAGTCCGACCCCGCCCCCCATTCATGTGCTCTGGGGAGCTGTGAATGGGACCTGAGCTGGAGGAAGGGACCTGGTGGTGACCCACGTTGGTGTCTCCTGCTGGATTACGTCTCGGCCCCACGCAGCAACTCCGAGTCTGTGAGGAGAGGCCAAGGGTGACGCAGCCAGGAGCCAACAGCCACCGAAGCTTCTCAGGTGTCCCCAAAGCTGGGAGCGGCAGGGAGGACCCCCCTGGTGCTTGCAGGGGGGTGCTGTGTGTGGCCCTCACAGATCCATCTCAGAATCCCCACCTCCAGAACTGAGACAGAACACATTTCTGGTTTTTTTGTTTGTTTTGAGATAAGATCTCTCAAGGTAGTTCAGGCTGGCCTTGAACTCACTATGTAGCCCAGGCTGACCTCAAACTTGCAGCGATCCTCCTGCCTCAGCCTCCAAGTGCTGGGATTACAGGTGCATGCCACCACAGCTGGCTTTTTCTGTTTCAAGCCTCCTAGTTGGTGGTGGTTTGTTACAGCAGCTGCAGGAAGCTGATACCTCACCCACCACACCCCCTCAGGGGTCCTGACTGGCATCGAATCTCCGGGACCTGCAGATCCCCAGGTCCAGGCTGGACCTGCAGGTTTGGAACTTGCTCCTGGTTCCCAGGCCGGGGTGGACCATTAGAGCCCAACGTGGGTCGCATTTGCCTACTCTGTTCTGGTACTGAGGATGTGGAGGAATAGAGGGAATTACTGCGGATCGTAGTAGTGGGAGAGACAATAAATAAATAAGAGAACATGGAAAGTCAGGCAGTAATTCCAGCACTCTGGGAGGCTGAGGCAGGAAGATTACAGGTTTGAGCCCACCCTGGGTGGGCAATGGAGTGACTTAATGAGACCCTACCTCAAAGTAAAAAAATAAAAACAAGCTTGGGATATAGCTCAGTGGGGTGGCCCTGGGTTCAAGTCCCAGTACCAGGAGAGAGACAGACAGACAGAGACAGAGAGACAGCGAGCGCAAATAAATGGGTGATTTGGGAAGTTGGCGGACCCGGGAGAGTGGAGGGAACAGCGGAGTTCGGTGGCGCAGTGAGAGACAGGCTAGCTACCCGCGCTGGGGCGGCCGTGCTGGGAACCGGCCGCGAGGACGCTGAAGCAGCCTCAGGCCGGCCCTGTGTCCTGGGAGCCGCTGCTTCCCGCACGGGGTTTCCCAGGGCTGGCGGTCAACACACAAGCCCCCCGGTTGGCAGAGAAGTAGAGGATGGGGACGGGCACCGCCCACCCCTCAGTCTCGCCAAGGAAGAGACATGGGATTAGCGGGTCTGAAGCTGACTCTTGCACCAGGCAGTCCCTGTTACAGGTGGGGAAACTGAGGCACAGAGCGGCCAAGGTTGCTCTGTGGTCATCTAGGCCCAGACCTGCAGCAAGGGCTCCTCCCATGAGGGCCAGAATTCCTGAGGACCTGTGGTTGGCAGATTAATGATCCTCATGAGTCTTAAGTTCAGGACTGTGAGAGGGGGTCGCCCTGGACCACCCAGTGTCCCCCCAGACCCCTCCGAGGGAGGGGTGGGAGGTGAGAGGCTGAAGACGCCGCCCCTGCTGATTCTGCAGATGAAGGGAGGGGCTGCAAGCCAAGGGCTGCAGGCGCCTCCAGGAGCCGAGACGGGAACCCGGGTTCTCCCTGGAGCAGCCCTGTCTCCCATGCCTGACCCCCAAGTTTGTGGGGCTTCGTTCCAGCAGCCAGGAGGCTCAGAGCCACTTGACGCCCTGACTCCTGGTGTCACAGAACCTCACAGAGCCCCGGGCATCCCCGAATGCGGCCGGAGGGGCCGTGCTCAGAGGTGTGTCCAGCTGGGCTCCAGCCCCGCGCCTCCTGTTTCTGGAGACCTGGGCTGGTTGCTGCTGACCACCCCGAGTTTTTCTGACCATTTGCTGCAGAAGCCGAGGTGCACCAAATCCAAGGAAGCAGCGGGGTGCAGTGGTGCACCTCTGACATCCCAGCACTCGGGAGGCCGAGGCATGCGGGTTGCTATGAGTTCGAGGTCAGCGTGGGCCGAAGAGTGAGAACCTCTCAACAAACAACCACAACAATGAAGAAGGCGAAGCTGAAGAGGAGGAGGAAGAAGAGGGAAGAAAATAAACAAGCACAGGAAAGGGGCGTGTCCTGCTGGAGGCACGGCGGGCGATGTGGTCCCCAGCCAAATGACACAAAGGAGAACCGGTCACGGCCAGACACTGGACAGGCAGCTGGCCCTGCACGGACCTGGGGTGCACCTCTGGGCTCCAGGACCCAGAGCAGACCAATCCTGTTGTCTGAAGCTCGGTTTTGGTGATGCGCAGGATGGCCCCAGGGACCCGTGCTCCGTCCTCGGTGGCCATTTATCCCTGGCTCGGGGTCTGAGCAGCATTGGTTCTGTGGACCAAGCCCTGACGCCTTCCAGAGTTCTCACCGGGTCTGTGGATGCCCGGGTTGGTGTCTGTCTTGTTCTGTCTCAACTCGTTGGCCTTCTGTCTACACCGGCAAGAGCTGCCTGCTTCCCAAGGAGCCCTTACCTCACGGAGCAGGGCGCAGGCAGCAGCCACCCGCAGGAGCCAGCTTGGCAGCAACCCTCAGTCAGGGTCTGGGTTCTTCCTTTTACCTGGTCATCTTTCGTGTGCTGGCTGATTTTTCCTCATGGTCACAAAGAGGCAGCCACAGCACCAGGCATTGTTTGTGGACCTGGCCTTTCCACTAGAAGAAGAGAACACTGACCTCCTCTTTTTTTAATGAGGCTCCCACCTTCTGAGCCCTATATCTCATAGCAGGGAAAAATGGGGCCACCAAATGAGCCTAAATCAGTGATGAGAGAGTGTGGTACCCAGACCAGTAGCATCAGTGACATCCCCCATGGCATGGCCCTGGAGTATCAGACCCTAGCGTGGACGCCCATGCAGAGACTTGTCTTCTGCTTGAGGGAGGGTAGCCACTGAGTTGCTGGCTCCAAAGCTGTCCACTCTGGTCCTGGGGACAGGGACTGTGGTGGGTGTCCTTTGAAGTACTACAGGTCTGACATATGTTGAATGTGTAGTACCTGCCTGTCCATTCATTGGTCAGTCCATGCTTTAGTTATCCCTCCCTCCACCCCTATGCAGCCGTCATGCATTCATTTACCCACCCGCCCATCCATCCAACCAGTCCCCATCTACCATCTACTCAGTCACTGGTTTACCTATGATCCTTCTGTCTGTCCACCCGTCCACTCACCATCCACCCATCCATCCATCCACCTGTCCACCTATATGTCTATTCGTTAATCCATCCAGCCATCATCTGTCTAGCTATCCACTCATCCATCCATCCATCCATCTACTCACTCACTGATCCATCTGTTTACCTACTGACCCACTCATCCACCAACCATCTGCCCATCCACCCACCCATCCATCCACCCACCCATCCTTCCTTTCATCCATCTGTCTACCCATCCATCCACCCACCCATCCACCCATCCATTCACCCATCCACCCATCTGTCCACCTATCTGTCCACCCATCCATCTACCCATTCACTCATCCATCCATCCATCCATCCATCCACCCATCTATCCATTAATCCATCCACTCACCTACCCATCTACTTCTCGTCTATCCATCCATTCACTCACCCATCTATCCATCCATCCATCCACCCATCCATCCATCCATCAACCCATCCATCCATCCACCCATCCATCCATCTACCCATTCATCTATCCACCCACACACCCATCCATTCATCCATCCACTTCTTGTCCATCCATCCATCCACCCACCCATCCATCCATCCACCCATTCATCCATTCATCCATCCATCCACCTATCCATCCACTTCTAGTCCATCCATCTACCCATCCACCCATCCATCTGTCCACCCACGCATGCATCCACCCATCCATTCATATATCTATACACCCATCCATCCATTCATTCATCCATCCACCTACACACCCACCCATCCATCCATCCATCCATCCCTGCATCCACCCATCCATCTATCCATCTACCCTTCTATCCATACATCCATCACCCATCCATCTATCTTTCTACCCACCTACCCACCCATCCATTCATTCACCATCTGTTCAGCCACTGAGTTACCTATAATCCATCTGTCCACCCCTCTACTAATCACCATCCATCCATCCATCCATCCATCATCCTTCAACCACCCATACACCGCCCCCCCAGTAGATGAGGAGGTTCAGTTCCTCCACCCACCGCAACCTGAAACTCTCCCGTGGCTTGGCTGTTGCGGAGGGGACAGCCCCGCCCCGCTCCCATGCTGGGGCTCCGCCTTACCCTCTGCCTCCCAGTGGTTCCCACTTCCGGGCCTGTGCTATTTGCTCGGCCTGGAGCCTCCCTTGGGTGACCCTGGGTCACTGTCCCCGAGAACCTTTGCTGGGTCGCTGACCACCCCACAGCTTAGTGGAACCAAACACCAACATTTGCCGGGTGTGGTGGCGCACACCTGTAATACCAGCACTCGGGAGGCTGAGGCAGGAGGATCACTGCAAGTTCAAGACCAACCTGGGCTACAAAGTGAGCCCGAGTCCAGCCTGAACTGCATAGTGAGATCCTGTCTCAAAAAGACAAAACAAAGCAAAACAAAACATTTGTCATTCTTCAAGATTCTGTGTAGGGGGATGAGTGTCCCCAGGCCTGGCTTTCGTCACCACTGGCCCCATGTCGGTGGGGACACGTCTCATCCAGCAGGCTGGGCTGGTGGCCTGGGGTGGTCACGAGACTCTTCGGGCAGGCCCTGTGTGTGTCACGT
>RJWM01040123.1:0-15694 GCA_004363535.1 Dasyprocta punctata
ATTTTATTTTTTCCTTCAGTGTAGAGGAATCAAATCCAGGGCCTTGCATATGCTAGACAAGTGCTTTACTGAGCTACATGCACTCCCCTATCTCTGAATTTGATAACACTACATACCTCATGTAAATAGAATCATACAGTATCTATCTCATTATGTTTGGCTTATTTCACTTAGCATAATATTTTTACGGTTCGTCTGTGTTTAAGTGACAGAGAATTTCCTTCCTTTTTAAGGCTGATACATATACAGCACCTTTTGTTTATCTAGTTACCTGTTAGTGGATATTTAGATCGCTTCTGCCTCTTGGTTATTATGAATAATGTTGATATGAACAGGTTATGCAAATAGCTCTTTGAGATCCTGCCTTCAGTTGTTTCGGATGTATACCCAGCAGCAGCATTTCTGGGTCATATGGAAGTTCTAGTTTTAAACTTTTGGAGGTCACCATATTGTTTTCCATATCAGTTGTATCATTTTGCAATGACATCAACAGTGTATAAGGGGGAATTCTTTTAATTATCAATCTCATAATAAGTTGATACATTAATTAAAATGGTGGCAAATACGTATTGTTCTTTTTTCAAACATCACTACAGATAAATAGATGTTTATTTACTCAATAGTTTATAGTACATTATATATTTTTTGGGGGGTACTGGGAATCAAACTCAGGACCTCAGGCTTGCCAGTCAGGCACCGCCCCACTGAGCTAAATCCCTGGCCCTCACCCCATCCCCCCTTTTTTTTTACAGCAGGGTCTCACTCTTGATCCTCCTGCCTCAAGTGCTGGAATTACATGCATGCAAATTTAACAAGTGGAAAATTTCTTCTAAATAGCTCCTTTGACTGAAGCACTTGTTAGTCTTCCCTGCTTTCTGGAACAAATTGCTCTAGTGTCATTCAGAATTTTGAGATCAGCCACTTCTCCAACAAGCCGTTTCTGTTGAGGGGGAGGGATGCGTGTTGAGATCTGGGTGCTATACGTGTATGGATTGCTTCCACATCCTTTCAATTGACAGAAATAGGAAATACATTTATTTATTTTTTTAAATCATGAATTCATGTTGGTATTTCCAGTTCAACTTTAACATTAGAGCCTTAGTATAGTGTTGGGGTTTGAACCCAGGGCCTTGCGCTTGTGAGACAACAGACTCAACCCTCATTTTTTTGATATTATTCTTGTATTGTTTCCCTCTATTACTTGTCTTTTGTCCCTTTCTTACATTTAATCTCTCCTGAAGATCATTCCAAATGTGTCTGTGGAGTTCTTCCACATTTAGAGATTTACAGACTTTCAAACATGTTGAAAGCTGGGGATGACCACACATCCCTGTTACTCCAGATACTTGGGAAGCTGAGGTGAGATCGCTTGAGCCCAGGAGTTTGGAGTTGGCCTGGGGAACAAAGTGAGATCCCATCTCAAAGAATCAAGATGAAAAAAGTACAACATGTGAGACAATAACGAGCCCCTCTGTTCCTATCATGGAGATCCAGCATTACCTGTCCATGGCCAGTCTACACTGGCCCTTTGGAATCAAGTCATAGAAGACTTGAGTGATCCAGTGACTTGGGACATGGCGGGTCAGCCGTGGAGTCCAGTGAGCACAACTTCAGGTGACGAGAAGCTCTCCTTCCATCCCTATCCCCTGATCGCCTGAGTACTTATGCCAGGACCCGGGCATTGCATTTGTTAGTACTGTTTGGTCTTTGCTCACAAGGAGACACTAATGATCTTGACCTACCAGCATGTGGTCAAAGTCACAAGGCAGTAAAATGTTCTCTTAGAGGCAAGAGTGCCGAGGGCACTGAGAAAGGTGCAGACAACTGCCTGGGGGAGTCAGAAGGGGATTACGGGAACTTGAGCCCAGCCAGGTCTGGTGACCTATACCTGTAATCCCTGCACTCTGGGAGGCTGAGGCAGGAGGAGCCCAATCTGGGCAACTGAGATCCTGTCTCAAAAAACAAAAAACAAAACAAAACAAACAAACAAACAAACCAGATCCTGTCTCAAAAAAACAAGCAAACAAACAAACAAAAAACCAAAAAAAAGCTGGGGGATGTACTTCAGTGCTGAGGTCGAGTTCAATCCCTGGTACAGAAAGGAGAAAACAAAGCTCCACATTGAAGGTATACATGTGCAAAGGGGTGGCACAGTGAGGAAACAAATGGAGAGAATATGGTGAGCAGACACAGAGAGGGCGAGAGGAGAGGCAATAAGCAGCTGGCCTCACATGCCTTGAAGTCTAGACCCTGCTAGATTGCACAACACGGCAAGAGCTGGGGGCGACGGGGAGGAGAGGTGACTGCTGGCTTCCACGGGTGTGGGATTGAGGCAGCACAAGATGGAGGCCCTTGGCTGACACAGTTGTCACGGGGATGGCGAACTTCTGACGTGACCCATGTGGTGTGGAGAGTGCAGCTTCCCAGTGCACAGACCTGGATGGATCACGATGACACGGCCCAAGATGTGAACTATGGAAAGGGGTAGGAGTTACCTGGGTTACCTGGCTATTTGGACTGTCAGAAACAACCTGGGTTCCCGGTGCTGGGACACCCAGTGTCCACAGAACCATCCTGGGTGGGTCTAAGGTGTAAACTACCGCTCGGGGGATTAAGACACTGAGCCGGCTTCTTGGTGGGCAGCACCCTCAGCTCAGGGCTCCCAGCTCGAGGCTCACTGTTCACTCCCCAGGCTCCACTGCTTGGTCATTCCTTCTTCAGCCAGACAGCTCAGTGACAGGGCTGGGGTCCCCCAGGAGACAGCAAAGGGAGACAGGGAAAGGCCTGCCTCAGTCTCCCGCTCCTACCATGCCAAAGAGCCTCCATCTGGGGAGGGGGTGTCCCTGGCTGTCACCAATTCCCATGACCCTAGCTAATTTTGTCATTTCTGTAGTTTGCTTCTCTCTCCAGCGCAAAACTGAAAGAAATTGGAAAGGCCAATGCAAACACTTGCAGAGTACTTCATAGTTTAGAAAGCCTTTGCATCAGTCACCTCACTAGCACCTCAAGACTGCCTCATGAAACTTTATTTATTTATTTATTTATTTTGCAGCACTGGGGATCGAACTCGCAACCTTGCACCTTGTCAGACAGGCACTTAAGTCACTGAGCCAAACTCCCAGCCCTGGTTTTTTGAGGCAGGGTTGCACTGTGTAGCTCAGGCAGGCCTTGCGCTCGTGTTGTAGCCCAAGCCAGCCTTGAACTCACAATGCTCCTTCTACCTCAGCCTCCCGAGTCCTGGGATTAAAGGCGTGTGCCACCATGCCCGGCTTCATGAAACTTTATTATCGTGCTTTGACAGAGAGCTCACGGACCTCACAACTTTTTTTTTTTTTTTTTTTTTTGAGATAGGGTCTTGCTATGTAGTCCAGGCTGGCCTTGAACCTATGGCAAGCCTCTTGCCTCAGCCTCCCAAGTGCTGGGATTACAGGTGTACATCACCACACCTGCAACAACTGCACTTTCACTGCTGTAGGGCCGCTGCCAAGACCTCTAGTGCCCTGGCCCATGGCAGGGGCCCTTTTCAGAGATCCTGCTGGGGAAAAGTGGGCAGTGGTTCCCCTCCCAGGGGTTGCGAAATCCCACCAAGAGAAGGCGGCAAGTGAGACTTCACTTTTATTTAGGGAACCTTAGGGATGTAGTCTGTCCCACTCCTCAGGTCATGCAACAGTTCCAGGATGATCTTCTCAGTCCTTGCTGGCCGCAAGAAAGCAATACAGCTCTTCACGGCCCAGCTTCCTGCTCTGACACTCAGCACTTCCGCTGCAGTGGAAAGGGAGCTGCCAAAGAGCAAAAAAGGCAGATTGTCTCCTCCAGACTGGCCGACAGTGGTGGGAAAGCTATTTGGCCCAAGAGGAGTTCGCTGGCCACTGGTGTTGCCCAGGGGCTGCTGCCAGGCAGAGATAACAACAGAGGAAGGGTGGGGTGGCAGAAGCCCTCCCAAGAGTAGGGCTTTTATGTAAACAATGAGCTCTGCCCAGCCAGAGCAGGAGGTGATTCATCTCCCCCACTGGTTGGATCCTGCAGGCCACGTTCACTGGGCAGTGAGGGACTGGGCAGCCTTGGCCAGGGGCCCACACTGCCTTCTCTCCCTGTGTGAGTTGGGGATCTCACCCTAACCCTTCTGGTACCTGGCCACATTTCAGAATTGTAGGCATGTCTAAGAAGCCGCCTGAAGAGTGCTTTACTGCACCCAAGTGAGCAGAGGCCTTGGCTCTTGCCTAAGACCTCGAGATCTGGTTTCAGGATCAGGGCAGCAGACAGCAGAAGCAAGGTATATCACCCTGTCCCTGGACCACCACTTACCCCTTCCAAGAGTCACACAGTGGGAATGATCCTGGTGACTTCCTGAACTACCCCTCTGAGCATACGACAGGGCTCTGTCACCCAGTTAATCCTGATGCAATAATCCCAGCTGAGGAGATGGAGGGGGCACTGTAGCTTCACATCTGCCTGAAAAGTGAGAGAGAGGCCAGTGCACCCAAGATGCCTGGATGTAAGAACACGCCACTTTTAATGGATGACACCCCAAGGCAGGTGTGGACAGACTGTCCAGTGCACCCTGCACCTCTTCTACAACATCCTTTTGGCGGGAATGCCACATAGCAGCTCCTCTCAGGTGGCACCTGGGGAGTATGTCCGAGTCCTGAAATGTACAACGTAGGGCCTCCCAGTGGGCAGCAGTCCCTGGGCTGCACAGCCTTGCCAAGTCCTGGAGCAGCCCCTGGTCACTGCTTGGCCTTCTTTACAATGGTGCCCACAGCAGAGATGACAGTGGTCTTGGAGCCGCTGGCACTTGTGGTGACAGTGACGACGGCTGGCAGGGTGGCTGTGGTGGTGAGAATAGTGGGCTGTGCTATCGTCGTCACTGGGATGGCGGAGTCCCACTTGCTCTTTCTCTTTTGGGCATCTGGAGATAATGTAAGAGGTAAGTCAGGCTCAAGACCAACCCAGAAGTAGAATCCCTCGTTCCCTGCAGAATAGAAATGGAAGGGCCCTGGCGCAGGAAAGCTGAGAGCAGCCAGTGTGCCGGGGCCACCCTAGGCTCCAAGGCTGATTCTCACACTTGGGTTCTGAAAGAACACAGCAAGCCAAGGCCCAGACCCAAGGGGGCCTACACCCCAGGCAGGCCTAGGACACCCTCTCTCTATCTGGCATGGCTGAGAAGCAGAACAGAGTTGGAGTTGGGACAAGCCGCCTTCTACCTGCAACAGCTGTGCTGGCAGTAGTAGTAGTGGTGGCCGTGGCATTGGTTGTGGTGCCTTTCTTGGTGCCCGTCACAAACTCAATCTGGAGAGAGAGAGGAGAATAAGACCATTGAAGAACTGTGTGACCGCTTCCTGTGCCATCCATCTGCTCAGGGAGATGAGTTCAGCATTACATAAAGGAGGCATCAAAAATCACCTTGGCTATTAGCATCTGGGGGAGAGAGAGGTGCCTGAGAGAAGGCCAAAGGGCTCTCACTACTCTTCAAAGAGTTTTCCCAAACGATGTCAGATCCCTCTCGGCATCAAAGGTTCTTGCACATGCCCAGCAGCCCCCCATCAGTCCCCCAGCCTCACATGCCCAGCACCAGTGGGGCAGGCCCCTCCTCCTCACACCCAGGAGGAGATGGTGCCCGCCCGCACAGGGAAGGACAGCTCCGGTCCCCAGGTGCTGCAGACACAGCCCTGCAATAAGCCTGGGGTTTGGAAGGGAGTGGGAAAGAGAGAAGGGAGATTCAATCAAGGGTTAAGAATGAGAAACCCGGATCATCCCCTCACACCAGCTTCCACATTCCTGGCCTGCCAGCTAAGAGTTCAAGGGCCATCAGCCCACCCGGGCCCTACAGCCCTTTCCAGGAGGGTGAGAGCAGTTCCGAGGGGCTGCAGCCATTTCGAGGCAGGTCAGGCTTAAACAGAGGTGGAAGGGGCCAGTGTCCCAATGCCTAGCTTTTTCTCGCAGGGACTCTGGTCACAAAGGCACAGCAACCAGAGGGTAACATCTGGCCGCAGAGCCAAACTGATGCTCCTAAAGGATCCAGACCATACTGCTAGCGAAGAAGTGGTGCTCAGGGTCTTAAAGTGAGGGGTCACCTGGCATCAGACATGGGGCCTATAGGAAAGCACCCAGGCAGGTCAGTGAGGTTGGCTCTGTAGGCCAAGAAATGAAGACTGAAGCAGGCTGGGGCCTCCATACACTCAGAAGGAAGGAGTTCCCTCCATTCAGGCCTCTGTGGCAAGGGAATGACAAATTACCCTTAAGAGTTGAAGCCACCCGAGCTCTGTTAACTGTGAGGGGAGAGGGCAAGAGAACAAAAGCACAGGCAGGGAACTACAAGGACGGAGGAGTGGGAGGTTTCTACAACCTACACCACAGGCTGGGACACAGGAGCCAGAGCAGAGGGCATAGACAAGGCTGCTGGGAGCCCCACCAGGTGATGTGGTGGGGAGCCTGGGACTCCTGGGCTCAGCATGCAGGACCCACGCACTCTAAACATCTACCTTTTTCATCATGCGGTCTGCCATCACTTACTTTGGTTCGTTCCTTTTTGGCCTTTTCCAATTTGTCCATTTCAATCTTCTGGGCCTTGGCTAGAGACAAGAGAAGCTGTTATGGGGGGCACCCAGAGCAGCTGTCAGTGGAGGGAAGCTAGTCCTTTCACTGACCTAAACCCTGGGTTCTTTTTTTTTTTTTTTTTTGGAGATAGGGTTTCATTATGCAGTTCAGGCTGGCCTTGAACTCACAGTGATCCTCCTGCCTCAGCCTCCCAAGTGCTGGGATTACAGGTGTATGCTACCATGCCCAGTCCTGAGATCTTTTGTGTGGGCCAAAGGCCCTAAAATGGGGTTAGTGTCCTTTTGCAACAGGCAAAATGAAGTTCCAGCTTTTAGTCAACAGAAAACAAGGGCTTTTATCCAAGGGCCTGGGGGCTGCACATCCTGTCTGGAAGGTCCAGGTGCTCTTGAGTCCAGGACTGCGAGCTCAGTGAGGGCTGACCAGCTTCCTACTGATCAAAAGAAGTTGGAATTGCTGGGGATTTAGCTCAGTGGTGTAAGCGCCTTCCTGGCAGGTGAGGTTGTGAGTTTAATTCTTGGTACCAAAAAAACAAACAAACAAACAAAAAAAAAGCTGGAATAGCTGGGCGTAGTAGCACACGCCTGTAATCCTAGTACTCAGGAGGCTGAGGCAGGAGGATCACTCCAAATTTCAGACCACCCTGGGCTACAAAGTGAGCTCAAGGCCAGCCTGAACTGCATAGTGAGACCTTGTCTCAAGAAGACCAAAAAAAAGAAGCCGGAATTACCGAATTTTACATAAAATGTTGACAACTGATTCAAATTATGAGACAAAACTTGTGAGCCAAACAAAATATACTGTCAACAAATCAGACTGAGGCCAGCCTAGGCCACAAAGTGAGTTCAAGCCAGCCTAAACTACACAGTGAAACCCTGGCTCAAAAAGATTAGAAAAAAAAACACAAAACAAACAAACAGACAAAAGAACAAGTCAGGATCTGGTCTTGAGACTTGTGAGTTAAGAGTTAGGACCTGCCTGGTGTGGTGACACATGCCTGTAATTCTAGCAGTTGGGAGGCTAAGGCAAGAGGATTACTGCAAGTTTGAGGCCAGCCTGGACTATACAGTGAGACTCTGTCTCAAAACAAAGCAAAACAAATGGAACAGAACACAGAACAGAACAGAACAGAACAGAACAACCAGGTAGGACCCTGTGAAATTCCTTTCAGTTCTCCATGCTGTGCTCAGAAAATGTGTGCCCTCTGCCTGGGGACTCTCTGACAAGGTTTCCTCAGCAGGGTCTTCCTAGTCTTTTGGGCAGGTCAGGTGGCCCTGCTGCCAAAGGCTCCCCACTCCCTCTGGTACCGTAACTCTTAATATTGTACCACATGTTAATACTGGTCAGTGTTGGAAATACTGTTTCAACCAGTGCTCTTCTTTGCTACATTTAAGTTTTGTATGTTAGGGATAGGGCCTGTCTTATTCAACACTGGGTCACCAGTCTCTTGGATGTGACCTGTGTAGAGGAAAATCTGAAATATATTGCCTGAACCACTGACTAGACAGACACACAAACAACAGGATAGATGAGTGATGGACAGATGGACATGTAGGCAGAAGACAGGATACCTAATGCTTCATAGTAGGAGTCCTCAGACCAGCCATGGGGGTCAAACATATCCTAAAAAAGAAAAGATTAAGCTGCTGTCAGTGGAGACTACCTGGTGACTAAGGAGTTCAGAGTCTTTCTGTGGACGTTCCTGGCCCCATCCTCTTCACAGTGTGGAGGCTCAGCTGTGACCAGCTGTCCAGCCACAGCACGGAGAGGAACACAGGAGTAATGATGCACTTGTTCAGCAACACCTGTGGCTGGTCGACAGGGGCAGGGAGCCTGCTGGGCCCTAACTGGTCAGGGACCAGGGCCAGGTCTGGATAGAGCTTGTGGTCTACACCCAGCAGTGCTGCTCCATGTACCCTGCTGTGGCTGTAGGCCAAATACAACAGAGCAAGCAAAGAGTCCTGGAGCCCCCGTCACCCTCTGTCCTCTGCATTTGGCACACACCTTTGGATAGTTGGTGCCAAGCTCATCAATGGCACAGAACTGGATCAGCTTCTCATAGATGCTGAAAAGACAATAGCAAAAGTAGTGAGCAGGCACTGATCCTATCACTGCATACCCCCAGAGCCACCAGACCCTGGAGCTGAGATGAAGAGATGAAACTAAGGCCAGTTCAATTGTTCCAAGCAAGCTTCCTGATAGGAGGCCTGACCTTATCGCTTCTGGCTCTCCACCCTCCTGTGAGACGGAACAGTAGCTGGGGCCAGGATGGGAGTGGGGGAAGGGATGGCCTAGTCCAGATATCTCTGGCCTGCAGACTATATGGCTGGGTTGGACCTACCATGCTCAAGCCCATGTGAAGGGCAGGTAGGTCCCTGCTATCACATATTGTGTTCTTCCTTGGATATGTTAGTAGCTCAACCACTGGACAGAGTTAAGACCCAGATACTGTTTGGTCCCTAAAATGTAACTTGTACGCGAAGCCAGCTTTTTAGTTGGAAGAAGAACCTACATCACAGCCACTGTCTAGTCCAACTCCTTCACTGTACAAATGGGAAACTGAAGCCTCGAGAAGTATGCTTTTGAGCAGGCAGTGGCAGAACCCAGCTGGGCCTCCCTAGCTTGCCCAGGTCTTTCAGTCACCACTCATGAATGGTCCATGCTTAGCCTGAATCTTACTCATGAAATTGACTGGTCAATGCCACTGACTGTGTGTAGCAGGCATTTAGTATGAGGAGAAGCCTATACAGTGGCCCCTTTGGGTTTAGGTGGGATCATGGATGGGCCTCTCCTCACCATGGGGATTTGTAGCCCCGTCTAGCATTAGTGATTCAACTTATCTGCAGGCTCATGAGAAGCTCACCTGGGGTTCCGAAATTCCTTCTTCCTTTGGATGATGTAGTTCATGTCCATTCCTTCCTTTATCTTTCGCTCATAAAGCTTCTGGATCTTGTCCTATGAAGAGAAACAGAAAAGCATGCTCAATGGAAGCCCATTTACCCCCACTCTGGTCTGTGGTATGAACCTAAGACCCGCTAAGCCATGTGAAGCCTGACACCAGCCATGTTTTCCTCTCCCACCCAGCCTTTGACAGGAGCCCTGCACAGGCAAGACAGATCAAGATGAGCCTGTTTTTGCAGCTGATTTTTCCTGACCTCCTTTGGATCGCCAGTATAGTGAGCAGCAAAAAGGTCAAGGGAGGGAAGCCATGGAGAAGACAAAAAACCAAATCAGTTCCCAAATCACCTGGTTTTACTTATTTATTTATTTATTTTTTGCGGCACTGGGAATCGAACTCACAACCTAGCACCTGCCAGGCAGGTGCTTAAGCCACTGAGCCAAACTCCCAGCCCTGGTTTTTTGAGGCAGGGTCACACTATGTAGCTCAGGCTGGCCTTGTGCTCGCGTTGTAGCCCAAACTGGCCTCAAACTCACAACGCTCCTCCTACCTCGGCCTCCCGAGTGCTGGGATTAAAGGCGTGTGCCACCACGCCCGGCTATCACCTAGTTTTAAATTTCAACATGGAATTAAGTGCTCAGCAGAACTGTGAACCTCATAGATGGGGAAGGGTGGCAGTAGAGCTTCTTAAAGTTGGTGTTGCAAACTTTGTAGAGTGTCTTTTGTGGTGCTTGGGATGGAACCGGGGGCCTCACGCATGCCAGGCAAGTGCTCTGCCACTGAGCTCATTGTGTCAAGTTGAAGACAGGCTTTCTAATGCTTCCTAATAGGAGTCCTCAAAGGCCACGATCAAAGTCAAAGATTAATGGCTCATTTCTTACTAAATCTCCCCTACAGATCCCTGGTCTGGCTTTTGATTGGAAACAGGGGAACCACCTGGCTGGGATCCAAGCTCACCTCTTGTGGCAAGTGACACAGGTGCCCTTGAGGGCGTCCTGCCCAGCACACAGAGATGATGCTTGTGGCTGATGACATCAGAGCTGCCTAGCATCAGCAAAGAGGCCTAAAATCCCTAGAATCTCATGGTAGAGCCACCTCTGACAGTGGTCTTTCCCAGGAAGGCAGGTGGGGGCACAATTCTATATCTACCTGTCGCTCCCCCAAGTCCCAGTGGCTGTTAAATATAGATTCTGTAGAAGGAAAATATTTAGGGGACCTGTCACCTGCAAGAGGAGGTAGATGGGGCTGGAAGTCCCCTGCCAAACCCCTAAGACATATCAGAAGAGATGGCCCACTGTCCTATCAGAAAGCTGAATCTTTCTGCCCAGATGGGACTGAGTAAGCACCAAGAAGTTTGTAATATACTTAATTAGCAGGGATGAGAAAAGCTGAGAATGACAAACTGTTTTTCTTAACGCTATCTCTTCAAGGCTGTATACAATAGGCTTGGCAACTTGAGACAAACCTCTATCTTAGCTGACTTGGCCAGACTGCCAGAGGCATCTGACCTGTTGTGCTACCTTGGGAGAATTGAACTGTTTACTCAAATGACATGGTTTCTACCTCTATGAGAATCTAAAAAGGAGGAATTTCCTGAACTTGAGGGCTGAGTGGCTGGTCGTCTGGTTGGAATTGTCTTCACAGGCTGGAGCTTGTTGTCCAGCATGAAGTGACATGATCAGTGTTGGGGCCTTCTGCTTACCTGTAAGTGATTTGAACACCTGCCAGGAGGTTCCGGCGGGATCTTGATTTCATCAGGAGACATGTTCCGTACCCTTTCAGAAAAGGAGGCTGTTGAGAAAAACAGAACAATTCTGCAAGTGAGGTTAAAACAAGGGACAGAAATGGACATAAAAACATAAGCATATGCTTTAAAGGAGGGACAAAAACAATAAAACAGGGCATTCAGATATGGCCTCTTAGAGACAGCGTCACTTGAGTTGAGATCAAACCACCAAAAGGAGTCAGCAATATGCCAACCTGGAAGAAAAGAAATCCAGGGAGAGGGCACAGATACAAAGCTCTACCAGATCCCATGTGGATGCAAAGAGTATTCTGAGAGATATGCTGGGAAATGTTTATGCAAGCAGCTGTGGGGTGGGAGCCATGATCAAAGTATCTGTCAATCCCTGTGGTGTAAAATCTGCTGTAGCCAGTTTCAAGCTACAGACATGAAGTCAGGGAACCAGGGCTGGGAAGAGCTGTGCACAACTGGCTCACAGTTTGAACAGCTTCAGTCTCCACTGGGTAGTTCCTAATACCTCTCCAAGGACATGGGAAGTCAGAGCTGCTCGGTGCCACCTTGCTTGTTTTGGGCTGACCTACCTATTCTGCAGGAGAAACTGGGGTCAGGGTTCGCTAGGTTTCAGGTCCCAGAGTGTCCAAAACTATTTTTTTTTTGCGGCACCAGGGATTGAACTCACAACCTCGCGTCTGTCAGACAGGCGCTTAATCCATTGAGCCAAACTCCCAGCCCTAGTTTTTTGAGGCAGGGTCTCACTATGTAGTTCAGGCCAGCCTTGCGCTCGCATTGTAGCCCAGGCCCGCCGCGAACTCACAACGCTCTGCCTACCTCAGCCTCCCGGGTGCTGGGATTAAAGGCGTGCACCACCACGCCCAGCTTCCAAAACTATTTGTACAAAAAGAATAAGGACACTCAAAACTACCTGTTGGTTATTAGTTTAGGGTCTTTTTTGTATGTTTTGTCTTTGGAGACCTAGGAATAAAACCCAGGACTTGGCACATGCTAAGAAAGCACCCTATCACTGAGCTACACCCCCAATCCTACTGAGGGTCTTTTAAAATAAACCAATCAACTTTCTCTTAAGAGGCCCACCTCATTTTTGGGAACAAAAGGCTTGGTTCTAATGTGAAGAACCACAACCCCCAAGGGACAATTCCCTCAAATATTTGCCTCTGCCCACCCAAGCCTCGCCCTCTCTCTCCCTGCTCCCTTCCCTCTCCCCTCTGGCCACCCTGGTGACCGCAGAGTCCTGCTCTGGATCCCTCAGACAATGGCTGTTTGTTGTGCTCTCTGAAACATTCTCTCATGAAAAGGGCTATACAATGAGCAAACAGTGGGCAGAACAGGGTGGGGCAGGAGGAAGGGAAAGAATGAACAAACCACCACCAGTAATATCCAGCAAGTACTGAGGGGACCTACTGTGTGCCAGACCCCCACCCCCCATGCCAACCCATTTCTTAGAGCAGTCCCTGGGGCTAAGTGGCTGCCTGGCCTAGCAGTCTTTCTTGTCTTTCTTCCCAAGGCCAGGTCAATATAAAAAACAATAGTGTTTTGAGATGGAGCCTTACTATGTTGCCCAGGCTGGCTCTGAACTCCTGGACTCAAGCAATCTTGTTTCAGCCTCCCCAGTACTCGGACAATAAACGGTGTTCCTCTATGCCTGGTTTCAGTTAATGTTTTTTTTAGCTACTTTGTTCTTTACTTAGTTTCACTATTACTATGACACACAGAGTTCTGAGCAGGGCTGGGGACAAGGCTAGCTGGTATGGCCCCAGCCTGCACACACTGCAAACACACTGAGGCTGGAGGTTAAGCCCAGGGCAGTCTTAAAACAGGACGACACGTGGAGATTTACACTGTCAGCAGGTTCTTATGGATACACCTCAAAGACAGAGCATCAGCCTGAGAGAGGGCAAGAGGACAGAGTTTGAGCAACACTCAGATCAAAGGTCATCACTGCAGCCCAAGAGCAGTGTCAGTCAGGGGACTACGTGCTTCTTTCTGGCGAGCACCTTCCTATTATCTCCTGACTCCTCAAATTGGGTGGAGCTTAAGCCTCGCCCTGACTTCCTCCTCCTTCCCAGCAGCCATGACACAGGCAGAATTTCTAGGCCTGAGCTCAGGCAAGCTGCAGAGGCCAGCTGAGAGTGGAAGCAACTGGGAAAGCCAGTCTTCATATTTCATGGGCATCAGCAACAAAAGCAAGGAGGCCTTGGCAGGCTGCACACATAAACAAGGAGGGTTAACTTGTTCCCAGGGCTGGAGAGAGTATGTGTACATGTGACAAGGAGACAAAGAATGCCCTTTGGCATTTGCCAGGAAAGCCTTTTAGAAAAACAGGGTGTGACATGTTGCCATAGAAAACTCACTACTGTCTGGGGCATAAATGGTAGAGAATATGACAGCAGGCAGGAAACGCCTTCTGAGAACCTGGCTAGAAATAACAGAATTTCGAGTAACTGACAATAAAGGGATACATTCTGGAGAATACGAGTATATTATTTTCAAACAAAAATTTCAAGAGCAATTTCTCAGTGATTCTCTTTCCGAAGTTCCAGAATGAATCCACTATAGACGACGTTAGTTCCACAGATCTTGATGCAGAGTGGCCAGAGGCTCAAACCATTTTCCCAGGAAATATGTCCAGCAATGTGTCCACAGACATTCAGAAGCAGTGCCTGTGCGCATGGCTGCTGCCTGGGTCTGCACTTAGGACTGGAGGAGCCTACAGTAAACATGAGTCACCTGTGCACACCCACATCAGAAAATATCCACCGCTGCCAGGTAGTAATCTGAGCCGCAGCAGCTGGTCTGATGGGCTGGGATTGCAGGGATGGAGCAGACCAGGTAAGACTGGGGTACGTACGGATGACTGCAGGATGCTGAGGGGCTGTAAGCACGAGGCAGTGGCAGTGTTTCCAGCTCAGGAGTTTCACGGGGAATGCATCTGGACTGTCCCAACAGCACCACCCTTCCAGGGGTGGGACATCAGGGGAGCCTCCATAGGGAACTGTCAGCTCTGTCAGGGGCTACCATGCCGGAGGCAACAAGTGGGCCTCTCTTCTCTCTTGGTTGCTCTTTTAAAGACAGCACTGTCCACATGCATGGACACGCTCCCCAAGCCAAGTGAACAACCCGAGTCTGCATACCCAGAGAAGCCACTGAACAGAAGTTCAGTTCAGGCAGAGGAGTTGATAAGCTTGATGTCACGGATGGAAGCTACTTTGGACTACACCAATGATGGAACCCGTACTGCAAAATCGATCTTTAAAAGTTACATTTTTGCCGGGGTTTTAGCTCAGCGGTGTAAGCACTTGCTTAGCAAGCATGAGGTTGTAAGTTCGATCCCTGATACTAAAAAAAAAAGTTAAGATTTTTTTCTTTCAGAGATCAGCAATTTTTCTTCTTCTTACTGAACACATAGCCAATATACTCTCTTCTCCTCAGCCCAAAAGACGTGACAGAAAGTGTAGACACTGGCCCCAAGAGGTTCGGAGCCTGGCTTCTTTTTCACAAAAGAGATGATGAGCTGAAAATGGCAGGAGGTGATAAAGCAAGTAGGGAGAGCTCTATTATCTATGCTCCTCCTCCCCTCTGTTCCTTACTACAAAAGACCCTTAGCTGGGTGTGGTGGTGTACATCTGTAATCCCAGCACATGGGAGGCTGAAGCAGGAGGATCCTCATGAGTTCCATGAGTTCAAGGTCAGTTTGAACTACATAGCAAGAACCTGTTTCAAAAAACAAAAACAAAAAAAGTACCTGTGTCCTTTGTGGGTGAACGAATAAAACTGTGGTGCATTTCTACAATGAAATACTCTTTAGTAGTAAAAAGAAATGATAGATAGGCTCAAGGACCTGAGTGAATTTCAAAAGCATGCTAAGTCAAGGAAGCCAGATAGGAAAACTTTGCCTCCATTTCTATCAGTGGTTCTCAACAGGGTGATTTTGCCTCTTTCAGGAATATTTTCTCATATCTGGGAGAGGAACAGAGAATGGTTCTAGCATTTCTGGAGACCAACGGTACTACTAAATATCCTATAATTCACATGATGGCCTGAACAACAGGGAATAATCCAGCCCAAAGAGTCAACAGATTCTGATTTATATAAAATTCTATTATTATTATTATTATTTTTTGTCTTTTTGAGACAAGGTTCCACTATGCAGTTCTGGTTGGCACTGAATTCACTTTTTTTTTTTTTTTTTTGCAGTACCAGGAATTGAACTCACAACCTTGCGCCTGCTAGGCAGGCGCTTAGGCCACTGAGCCAAATCCCAGTCCTTGAATTCACTTTGTACCCCAGGTTGGCCTCAAACTTGCATCAATCCTCCTGCCTCAGCCTTCTGAGTGATGGCATTACAGGCGTATGCCACCACACCTGACTTGATTTATATAAAAAGGCAAAACTTTTTTTTTTTGGCAGCACCAGGGATTGAACTCACAACCTCACACCTGCCAAACAGGCACTTCAGTCACTGAGCCAAACAACCACCC
>RJWM01040124.1:0-15726 GCA_004363535.1 Dasyprocta punctata
ATGATACAGAATTTCAAAACAAGATAATAGGAAATTAACAAAGGTTAATATATTGTGTATTGCTATCTTCAAAGTACTTACTCAGATTGCAAGATATAGGCATGCCTAATTGATCAAACAATATAAGCATAAACCATTTGCTTCAATGAACTATAAGAAATCAGTAGTATAACTGTCTCAGGTATCTTTTGTTTCTTCCCCTTTCACATTCACAATATCTGTTGTACATTTTGGACAAGTATGGTCTCAAGGTCCATCTATTTAGCTATAAATATCTCTAGTTTATCCTTCTTTAGAGCTGAGTGGTACTCCATTGTATCAAAATGCCACATTTTTTTTATCCATTCCTCAGTTGATGGGCATTTAGGTTGTTTCCAAGATTTAGCTATTACAATTTGTGCTGCTATAAACATGTGCATATATCACTGTGGTATGAAGTTTTTAATTCTTCTGGCAAAATACCTAGAAGGGGAATAACTGGGTCAAATGGAACCTGTAATCCTAGTTTTTTTCCCCTTTCCTTTTATTTATTTATTTATTTGCCAGTACCATGCTGATTTTATCATGATAGCTTTGCAGTATAATTTGAAGTCAGGGATTGTCATGCCTCCTGCCTTGTCTTTGTTGCCTATTCAAGGTATGTTTAATATTTGAAACATTAGTGTAATCTACCACATCAACATACCACAAAGAAAATGTATATGGTCATATCAATTGATACAGAAAAGAGACTTTGAACACTCATTCATGATTAAAATCCTCCAGGATTACCTTTGCTATTCTAGGTCTCTTCTGTTCTCAAATGAAAAAAGATTGTGTTTTGATATGGTTTAAGTTATCTGTTTTTCCTTTGATAAATCAAGCTTCTGTTATGAAATCTAAGAACTTTTTACCTAGCCCTAGATACTAAAAAAGTTTTCCTTTTAAAAAATTTTTTGTAGAAATCCCTATTTCTAGTATAAGGAGAGGGGATTTTTTTGTTTTGTTTTGTTTTGTTTTTTGTTTTTTAAATCATGAATGAATGTTCAAAGTCTCTCTTCTGTGTCAATTGATATGATCATATACATTTTCTTTCTAGTGTGCAGATACGGTAGATTACATTAATGTTTCAAATATTAAACATACCTTGAATAATTGTGTTATTCTTTTACTACATTATGGATTTGATTTACTAACATTTTGCATTTAATAGCTAGGTGAATGGGAGTGGTTAGGGAAATGGTTGTTTTCAGTAAGCATCCTAAGTGGCTCTGATATGGTCCCCAGACCACATTTTGAAAGACATCAGATTGAATTACAGATAGAACTAGCTGTAACAACCAATGATTTGGGTCAGGCAAGACTAACAGAATTAGAAGCAGGTCATAAGCAAAACTGCCTGTGTAGTCTAGAAGGCTTTCTGATGTTAAGAAGATACAAGTAAAATGTCAAGGGACCAGGCAGAATACACTTTCCTCCAGCCTTGGACTGCTTCATAGCAGGTGAGCAGTGTTCCTCAGGGCCAGACAAGATAGGTTGGAGGTCCATGTGAATAAAAGATTATAGAATTCTGGGGGAAAAACTTTAGAAAACCACCCGATTTTACTCAAAAGTGTTCTAATCTCAAAATTCATGCAGCTTGGTCTACTATTTAGGTGAAATAACACCAAAGAGAAAGATATGGTCTTTCCAAACTCCAGAAGTTATGAAAACAATTTGGGACCCTTCTAGTTTCATTAAAATCAAGACCTTGTTTGGTGTAAATTAGACCATTTTTTATGATTTCTACCTGATCATTTCAGCTGCAGTGACTAGAGAGATCAGAGTGCCTCTAGAGGCCAAGATTGGTGGTGTCAGCAGCTCTCACACATGGCAAATTTAAGTTGCTAAGTGTCTTGAGGAAGTTACACAGGAGAGAATTCTGTAGGGCTGGAATCTAGGAGAGCTGTAGTAGCTGATTTAGTTCTTCTCAGAAAGATGTACTTCCAAGGGAAGACTGGTGGAGTATTGGTAACCATAACAGTTGAAAGATTAACCTTGCAGTTAATAACAGGATTGAGACAACTCTTTCCACTACTACTCCACACAGAAGCATGTGGAATATATGATTAAAACCTACAAAATACAAAAAATGGAAAAAGAAGAAAAGCTATGAAAATAGGACTGTGACTGCCTGGGTGCAGAAGAGCCAGCCCTTTGGAATCACAGCCTAACGAAGGCACACTGCTATGTTATCTGTGACTTAAAAAATAGTAACAGGTACAAAAACTGCTTTCTGCACATGAGGAATTGTGTAGTGTGTTATATGTGTATATATATATATATATACACATATATATATATATATGTTCTGTTAGTGTTCATGCCACAGGTAAAAGATCATGAGCACATTAAATGGAATTATTTGTCTTAGATCATTGCTAGGGCCAAGTCATCCTGTAGATACCATTTCAGAGATACCCATAAAACTTTCAGAACAAACTGGGCGGGGTGGCATGCACCTGTAATTCCAGGAATCAGGAGGTTAAGGCAGGAGGATCACTGCCAGTTCAAGGCTAGCCTGGGCTACATAGTGAGATCCTGTCTAAAAACACCAAAACAACAGCAAGAACAAACAAGAAACATTCAGAACATAAAGGTTTACTCCATAGCAAGAGTAAAAAACACTTGCATCAGATGGTTAAGCCATGAAGCTATCTGCCCCAACAAACAACAATGAAGATACAACATAGAGAAAGTGAAAATTTGAAATCCATACCTTTTCATCTTAAGAGATTTTAAGGGAATCACAGGGTATTGAGAGACAAAGGTGAAAGTCTTTCTTCTCTTTGTTCCACAGGGCTGACATGTGGAATGGGAATACAAGCATCGAGTGGGTGTTAGAAATATCCAGAGATCTAGACAATAATGGAGTCTGGTGACGTGTCTCCCCAGGAAGTGTCCTGGGATGGTCTTCTCTCCTCATCATACCTGGGGAAAACTGTTGCGTGAAGAGGGCTGCTTGAAAGCAGCTATGGTTCACAGGTAGGGAACTAGGGGAGTATATTTCACTCTCACTCTTCACTCTGCTGGCTTTTCAGGGCCAAGTGCAACTGGAAGCCAGAAATAAGAAAGTCACCAAAGTAGTCCAGACAGGTCAGCCGTGGGGAAACAGTAGGCAGAGGAAGGATAACTGGAGCCACATTGTATGGGGTATGCTATGTCCCCCCAAGTCCTCGTATAATTTTGATGGGGCTGAGTTATTGGTTTGTTATTGGTTTGTTGATTGACAATGTGAGCGCTGTGCCCACCCAGGGGTGGAGCTGACATACAGTGTAAGGGAAGGCGGGTCTTCCTCTTGTTCACTTCCTCTTCCACCTTCCTCTCTCTCTCACCAGCGCGGTTTGTGGCTTGCAGCTTACAGCCGCCATGAACAGCAGGTCCGCCATGCCATGCTGCCTTGGAGCCAACTTTATGGACTGAAACTCCTGAGAAACTGTAAGAATAAACCTTTCCTTCCCTAATTTTGGGCGTCAGGTATTTCGTCTCAGCAACGAGCGAAAAGTAACCAAGACACACATGTTGGAAGACATGGCACACCTGTTTCCCTTTCTTATCTCCCTATGGCTCTTCTACCTCCAACTGAGACCCACATACACATAAACACACACACACTCACACACACTCACTTTAATTCTGCAAATCACAACAGTGTTCCACCTTGGATCTTAGCTACTTGATCTTTGTCCATACTGTTCCTACTCTTTAAAACACTTTGTCGCCTGCACTCATCCTTCCACTCTCAGTTTAGAGGTCATTTCCTCTGGGGAGCCCTTCTTGGTTCCCAAGTCAAGGCTACATATCCCTTCTCCGTTTTTCTACAATAATATTAGTTAAAATTTTAATTTGTTATGGTTTACACATTGTGTCAACTTGAGAAGTCTAGAAACATAATTAAGTAACTCAGCAACTCTATATCCTGGGGTATAGAGCACAAGCAGTTACCTGTTCATTGTGTCAATTTGAGAAGGTCCAAAGTTTAACTGAGAGACTCAGCAGGGAGCCAGGGTTCTTTGTAAATATCCTCATCCTATGCAAAGGAAGGCAAGAAGATTTGTGAATGCTACACCCACCCTGCAGGGGGAGTGTGTGTCCTGGGTACCACATAAGGGAGAAAAAGAGGCTTACTCTTGCCCATTTTTGCACTGGTTGCTGCCCTGAAGTGTTGCCCTGGTGTCATGCCACCCTGTGTTGGAACCAGCTGAATATGGACTGAAACATCCAAAAACTGTAAGAAATAAACCTTTCCTTCCCTAATTTTGGGTGTCGGGTGTTTTGTCACAGCAAGGAGAGAAAGTAACCAAGATAAAAGTGTATATTGTTATAAGCATTTTTCTAAGTAACTCCTAGTTCGTGTTAGTTCATTTATTCCTTAAAACTATCACAAAGGTGCTATGCTTAGTTCCAATTTATTTGTCTGTTTACTTATTTACTTATTTACTTTTTTTTTTTTGAGACAGAATTTTATTGTGTAGTCCAGGCTGGACTTGAACTCACTATGTAGCCCAGGCTGGCCTCTAACTCCCGAGCGCTAAGATTGCAGGCATGTCCCACCATACCCAGCTACATGCCCAATTTACAGACAAAGGAAACTGAGGCACGAAGCAATTAACTGACCAAGGTCACACAAAGTAGTTAATGATGGGCCTAGACTTGGTTCCCATACACAGGATCTAGAGCCCGCACTGTTAACTATTGTACTAAACTGCTTCCTGTCTCAAACTACACATGTCCCTAGAGCACTCACAGTGCCTGGTACATAGAATGTACTTATAAATTCTAGCAGATTTTAATTAGTTAGTTAATTAGTCTGTGTAGAATTAGAGTCCCAAGTCAGTTTTGACTTCTGTTTTGTTTTTTTAAAGAACATTGGGAGAGAAGGATTCCTTACCTAGCTTTAGTTTTGTCCCCATCAAATGCTTACATAAGATTGTGTTCTAATGTCAAGGATCTAGCTAAGAATTTCTGGCACACCAAAATTTATTATCCTGCTTGCTTTGGGGAGTTTCAGTGTTCATGTGATGAAGGATCTAACAGCACAACTGCAAAAACCATTAATGGTATCCACTTCAGCAATTATTTTTATCATTTCCCAGGTGGGAATTCAAGCTCTATCCTTTGCTCACATGGATGTGCAGTAACTTATGGATCTGATGTAGTGTCTGACGCCACAGTTTCTGCAAAAACCATTAGTGGTGTCTGCTTCAGCAATGAGGTACAGGAATTGTTTCTTGAAAGAAATCAAAGAAAAGAGGAAGGTGGCTATGTAGATGAGTTGTGGGAAGATGGCCTAATGTACAGGAAGGAAATCATTCTAAGGGGAAAAATAAAGACGGCATATTGGATTTAATTAGATGAAGAGGTAAACTAGGCTACTATGAAAATGGAGAGTGTCAAGAAACTAAAATTTTGGAGTACATCTTCCAAATGACAGGTACTGCACTTTAAATTGTTCATTTAGTAATTACAACAACCCAGAGAGGTATTTTTTTTTTTGTTTGTTTAAATGAAGGTCAAATAATTTAAGTACTCACCTATGGTTATCCAGAAAGTGGCCTTCTTTCTACTGTTCAGAGCTTTCACAATGCATTGCTTGGTGCTCTTTTTCTGCCTTATATGGTACCCAGGACACATACTCCCCCTCCAGGGTGGGTGTAGCATTCACAAATCTTCTTGCCTTGTCAAAGTAATAATATAGTCTGAATGTTTTCCTAGGCTACACTTGCTCTCCCTTTATCCTTTACAGATATTAATAAATCTCTTGCTATAGTTTGTTTCCAGAATGTTCCAAAGGCCCATGTGTTGAAGGCTTAGTCCCCAGCTTGGTAATGTTTAGTACAGAGGTTGAAACATCATTCAATCACTCATTTGTTCATTCCATTAAACAAATACTTATTGAGTATGCATACTGTGTTAGGAATTGCACTAAGGGCTGGGGATATTACTGGGAAGAAAGCATATTCACAACTTCAATAATTACATTTATAATTGTGGAATATTCAGTCATAAGAGTACAAGGGCATCCAATTCAGTCTTAGTGAGAATGGAAAGAGACATTGACCTCAAGGAGGTTTGCAAAGGAAGTTTACTGTAATAGAGTCTTTGGAGACTAGAGTTGTATGAGGAAAGAAAGTGGGGCAGGGAAAGGTTTCAGCAGGTACAAAAGCCTGGCAATTTTCCAGAACTACCAGTAGCTCAGGTGGAAGTAGGATGATGCCAAGAGATAAGGTGAGGCGCTTAAATGTGTAGAGTCTTGTCTAATATAATAAAATTTTGGATTTTATCCTGAGAATTATGAGGCACTAACAGAGAGAGATGATCAGACTTGCATATGGAAGGTTTGCCTGAATGTAACATGAAGAAGAAACTACAAGAGATAGGAATAGAGGCAAGAATGAAAAGCTGAACTAGCATAGTGGTAATGGGAGGAGCAGAGATATATGGCAGCTACCAAGAAGGCAGAATCAATAGAATGTGCTGATTAACTGGCCATGGGAATAAGGTAGAGGAAAGAATTGATGATGATACCAGAGTTTTCAATTTCTACCCTGGAAAGGTGAAAGGTATTGACGTTCACTAAAGTAGGGAATGTATGAGGAAGAATGGCCTTAGGGCAGATTGTTTGGCTTTAATTTTGGGACATCCAAATGGGAAGAACCAGGAGGCAGTTAATTACATGGAACTTGACTTCAGGATGGAAATCTAGACTGAACAGAACAATTCGAGTTATCAGCATAAAAACCATTGCTCCTATAATTAATTAGGAATCAGAATTATCCGCGTGGCATTTTTTTTTTCAAATGCAGTTGTCTGATTTCATTCTAAACCACTGGATCAAAATTTTCAGGAATCTACATGTTATATGTATTTAAAGAACTCCATTGGGATCCAGTCACTCTACTAAGATTGAAATTTATTGGTATGCATGATAACGATGAAGGTACGTTGCTCAGACCTCCTGCAAGAATCAGAACTAGCTATGAAAAGCATAGTTGACAGAGCAGGCACTCCTTTGGATTCACCTCCATGTTCACTCCAAGATGACACTTCCTGTCTGATACAAGGCTTCACAGAGTCAGCTGGGGCTCCAGAATTCCCCTGTGTCTGACTGGGACCTGCTTAGAACTGTCTGGCAGTACTCTTTCTACTTGGTTCTCCTTTCTTCCTCCTTTTCCTTCACAGATGTCAAAGTAATATCATAGTCTGAATGTTTTCCTAGGCTACACTTGCTCTCCCTTTATCCGTCACAGATATTAATAAATCTCTTGCTATAGTTTGTTTCCAGAATGTTCCAAAGGCCCATGTGTTGAAGGCTTAGTCCCCAGCTTGGTGCTATTGGGAGAAAGTAGAATCTGTAGGAGGTGGGGCTTAATGAGAGGTTTTAGGTCATTGAGGACCTGCCCCAAAGGGGATTATGGGACCCTTGTCTCTTCCTCTCTCTTGCTTTGCTTCCTGGATGCCATGAAGTGAACACATACTCCTTACCATGATGTATTACACCACCAAAAGCAATAGGGCCAACTGACTTTGGACTGAAACCTCAAAAACTGTAATCTAAGAGAACCCTTTTCTCTTGATAAGCTGGTAATCTCAGGTACTTATTATAGTAATGAAGAGCTAATACAATATCTAATAACGTCTTGGTGAATGCTTCTTGGAAAATCTAAATTGATACAATATGAATGACAAATTGAAGGCATATGAGTGTTGGAGATCATGTAGTAGAGAACAGAGAAAGACCAAAGTAGAACTCTGAGGACCACCTGTATTCACAAGATTGGCAGTGAAAGAGGTGCCTATAAAAAAGACTAAGAAGGAAGCCCAGGAAAGAGAGCTTATAAAAGGATGGCACGGTTAAAGAAGTCAAATATAACACAGGTGAACAAGGATACAGATGTAACCATTGAATTTGACAGTAAAGATCTTTTTGAGTGTTTTCAGTGGAGAGCAAATTCTAGATTGTAGTAGTAGAGGAATCAATAATAGGTGAGGAAGTAGAAATATTGAGGAAGAGACTTATTTGAAGAACCTTGTCTATGAAAGGGAAAGAATAAGAATCTCAATATGGATTTGAGAATGGGTTTTTTTGTTATTGTTTTATTTTTGTATCTTCAAGATGGCAAATACTGGAGCCTGTTCAAATGCATCTAGAAAAATGGTAGTGTGAAGTTGTAAGTGAAAATATAATGTTGAGAGATATTGGATCCAAATGAGATCAGATTGTGAGAAAGAAAAGTTAGAGTAAGAGACAGGACAACTTTCTCATTTTGGCAATGGAGAAAATAAGGAAGAAGAGGAATAGATACAAGTGAATGCATGCATTAGAAGAATTTCCCATCTGATTGCTTGTTCCTTAAGGTAAAGTCTCAGTGTGAGAGGAGAGTGAGCAGTGGTTACACATAGGTTGAAAAGAGAAGGGAGAAGTTTAGTATTGTTTTTGCAGACAGTAGGAGGAAAGTTACCCAAACAATCAAACAATCTCCAGGCAGCCACTGAGGACCTGACTGGAATCCATGAGTTCAGTGTGGCCTGGTTGTGTGTATCTGTATAGTTGTTTTTTTTTCTCCCATTCGTGCTCAAAAGACTATGAAGCACAAAAAGGCAGGCAACCAGTTGCTCCAGGCTTGGAGTTCTGCTGGGCAGCTGTGATGAAAAGACCACAGAAAGAGGCAATGGAGGAAACTGAATAGAGAGTGGTAGAAGTGATGAGCTATAGGATACAGATCAGATAGAAAAGGAAATGCAAAGAGGGTAAAGAAACAAGAATATCAAGAATATTAGTGGAACTTTCAGAGTAAGAGAAATATAAGCATGGAAGATCATGATCAAATTCATGAGATGTCCATAAATTTTAGAAATAGAATGATTTCAGATTGCAGTGAAGTCTAAGGTGTAGCAATTAGAGTGGTTATTTGGAGTTAAAAAGGTAAATTAACAAGTTCTGGCTAGATATTTTATATGAGCGTTGAAGCAGTCATCAATGATGATACACCTGAGGGAAGAGGGAGTTGGTGGGTGGTGAGCCAGGGTTTACAGGAAATGATGAGACACATGAGGAAGTCAAAAAACAGAGAGATAGCCGGGCGTGGTGGCGCACACCTTTAATCCCAGCACTTGGGAGGCTGAGGTAGGTGGAGCATTGTGAGTTCGAGGCCAGCTTGGGCTACAACACAAGCACAAGGCCAGCCTGAACTACATAGTGCAACCCTGCCTTAAAAAACTAGGGCTGGGAATTTGGCTCAGTGGCTTAAGTGCCTGTCTGGCAGACGTGAGGCTATGAGTTCGATCCCCAGTGCAAAAGAGAGATGAAAAAGAGAGGATAGTAAATGCAAATTCTTGCCTTAAAGGGAAAGATGTACTCAAGGGTAGAAGAATGATGGTTGACTATAGTATCATTGAGAGAAGATTCTATCAAGCTAATCTCCTGACTTCCAAACACATCAAGTGTGGGAGAATGAGTGCAAGTGTTCAAAGGGCAGCAGGGAAGTTTTCTTCAGAAGGTCTGGGTTTTAGCTTAGGCAAGGAGATACACAGAGATTTTGTGATGCTAAAATTTCAGTGGACTTTGTGTATAGAAATATGATTTCTCAAGAAGGCAGTGAATAGATTTGGGAAGGAAAAGAACAGTGAAGTTAGAGAAGGGGAAAGAAGGATAAAATAGTGTGGGGGAAAGAGTCTAGGAGACAAGAAATGATGAAGGACTGCTGCATCCAGTGTAGCTCTCAAAAACTCCTGCAGGGAGGACTGTGGAGAAATGAAGGCAAGAGTGAAAATGCAGAAAGCTGAGGTCAGATGAAGCCCACTCTCTTAGTAAAGAGGAGCCGCCCAATGACCGCAATGCATTTATTTATACACGCGACAGGTTGAGGTCAGGTGAAACCACTCTGCCTAACAATTTGTTCCCTAGCTCACCCCAGGCACCTCGCCTTCTCAGGGCTGGATCAGCTTTCTCACCTGGTTTGCCTCTGGCACATTGAGTTCTCTGGGTCGGCCTTGTTCCAGTCTCACACATGTGATCAAACTTCAGCTTCAGCTGCTCCCCACAAAGGACTTCCATGTTGAGTGGTGTGCAAGGTAGAGGTAAACCAAGAGGCACTACTAGCAGAGTTTCTGGAAGAATTACTTTTCCACAATAGCTTTATGAACAGGAAGGACTTGGGACTCTGCAAAGAGTCAGGCATGCCTCCAGGTAATTATATGCCCAAACATTATATGTTTGGAACACTAGTTGGAATGATTCCGAGCCCATAAGCAAATGGTAGTGTGCTAATTTCTCTATTCTAAGATAATCTGACTTGGGAGGCCATCCAGTTAAGAGCATCTTTTGGGGGACACAAAGGAAAAATGCATTAATCATTCATCATGATTTCCAAAGCCTTACGATATGAAACATTTAAGACTTAGAATTAAGAAAAGTATGAAAGCTCCTTTAGTATCACTTCATCCTGCCCCTGGTTGATGGAGAGGGAAGATGCAGGCATCATGGGAAGATTCTACATTTCTTAAATAAAAACCGAGGAAAATTCAAGAGCTGGTCATTTGGAGAGAATAGAGAAAACGAGGTGGAAGTGCAGCCAGGAAAAAGTCAGTGAGAATTTCCTGGCACTGATCATTCTATTTCAGGCTAATCTTTGTTAATCACAAGCTGGGTTTACACAAAACCTTGGTTGTCTCCTTCTGAGGGACTCTAAAATATGGTAGATTTTTCACTCCTTTGAAATGGGTTTTCTTACTATCAGACAAAATCTAGATAATTTCTCAAATTCTCTACCAAAGTAACTATCGTAGTAATCCTTAACTCTGCTTATACCTATGGTACAGTTTGTGTTAAATAAATCTTCATTCAGTCTTTCTCTGAGTCTTGTTTCTTTAAATCCTAAAATAAAAATTAACAGAAAATTCTCCTCCACTCTACTTACATATCAAAATGAGCCCAATCTTGGATTTTTTTTTTCTATGCTCCAAGAGGAAAAACCAAACCCCTACTTGGTGTAATTTACTTAAATGCCAGATTATCCTGGGGAAACTGGTTTGTCTTTATAACTTGATTCAAATAACTACTCTGATTCTCAATAGCTTTTTATGAAATTACTATGTAGAGCCTAAATTGGTACAGCTGAATTAAATAAATATCAGAGCTTAACATTCTTAATCACAAACCCTCAATTTAACCAACCATTTATTATAATCAAAAAGCAATCAATATGTTGATTGTGGTGACATGCAAAATGGATATAGAATTATTAGTAATTACCCTATATTTGTGGTTCAATGTGATGGAGGAATAACTGGAAAGAAATTTTAAAGTACATTGCAGTTAAAGGACTGGTTGTTATGTTTTGGAGCAGCATGTTATACTGATTGTAGTTTTTAAATAAATTAAATAACATAGGTTGCTGTCAAACATATGAATTATTCATGAAGCACACTTTTGGAACACTAAAACAGCTCCTGTTTGTGAATATTCAGATGTGTTAATAGATAAATGACTGACCCAACATTAAACAATTCTTGCCTGCAAAAGAGGTATCGGGCAAACTCAGTCACTTGATTGAAACATGATCAGTCTGAAAGATGGAAAAAGAGCCTCAGCCCCAATTCAGAGAGGCACTAGGTGGTGAGGGGAAGCCTGAGGGGTTCTCGCTGACCATGCACTGGTGAAGCCAAAGTGTTTTTTCTGCAGTCTTCATGGACTTTTTATAATCACATTTCTGGTGTGGTCCTTGGATCCATTCCTAGGAATATTTGAAACTATATTGCAACACACTTTTTTCGACTTTTTCATCTTATTTAGGAAAGAAAATTCTAGAGCATCCCACCTTTGAGAAAATCCTTAATATTTTTCATTCTAAATAAATCTCCACAGTGACATATCAACCATGTGTTTCAATATTTAGGAGGCCTTATTATGAACAAAATTTTTATTTCTTGAAAACTCAGGATATCATTGGGTCTTGGGATAACATATATTAATAAAAGACAAAATAGAATTTGTCTGAGGCCACCAAACTACTACACTGTCCCATAGGGAACCAATATATGTAACCAATTAGGGAATCAATTGCCCCCATTGACCTGGAACTCAGAGGGTGGCCAGGACCCAGGATTCAGTTTTAAAACATAGGACAGTCTTACCCAAATGGATGAGCTGGTCTCCCTATCAACCAGTTTGACCAGAGGACTCTCCTTAAATATGGGACTTTTAGTGTTAAAAGCAAGAAAACTGGGAAAACCAGAGAGTTGGCCATCCTACTCAGAATGAGTAGAACAAATGAGGGGGGAATCTACAGAATGAGAAGAACAAATTGGTGGAATCTACTCATGTTGGTCAAGTTTCTAAAACACTAGGAGGCACAAAACTGAAAGCTAATTTATTAATTCATAGCAGAGTATACATTTTCCTGTGAGGGGAGTTTCACACATGCCATCTGGGGTGTCTTATTCCATTGTCAGCATGGTAGCAAGTAGAACCTTCCAAGTATGTGTGTACCAGGGCCAAGGGAAGGAGAACTTGCAATATTAGTTCCTAAACATCATTGCACACCAGAATTGCCATAGGAGTTTAACAGTTTAACAATATGGATCCTTGGGTCCCACTCATGGGGATTTTCACCTAGTAGCAGCTGAGATGGATTTTAGGAGCTGTATTTTTCTAAGACCCTCCAGATGACACTAATCAGGTTTAAATTAGGCAAAATATTTCAAGATCAAAATGGATTTGGGGGGGTTACTGGGAAAAGAACTCAGGACCTCACGCTTGCCAGGCAGGCTCTATGCAGCTGAGCTATACCTCCATGACTCAAAATGGAATTTGATGACTCATTCTGGTCCTATCTCTAGGGTGAGCATAATGTTTATGTGGAGTGTGCTGCTGTGAGCCGAGTGGCGCTCAGGTTCTGGCATAGACAGAGCTGGCACTCTCCTGATGCTGACACTCAAACAGAAAATTTAAGCAGGTCACTTACTTTTTTCACCAAGTTTCCTTATCTGTTGATACGAATTTCATTGGCTGCCCTAAAACTCATTTCATAGAATTTTTATGGAATTAAGTAACACTATGTATCTGGCATGTTTAGAAGCCTTAAAACATGAGTTAAATGAATATTATCTAAAATTATGATCTAGAAGACAACTAAGTCCGCTTTCCGGGGGCCTGAGTGACAGGTGTGGACTCCACGAAGAGAAGGAGATGGGCCTCTCAGGATCCCACCCCGCCAGGCCTGAGCACCTCTAACCAGAAGACAACTAAGTCTGCCTTCTGGGGGCCTGCACGACTGATGTGAACCCCAGGAAGAGAAAAATGCGGGCCCCCTGCCCCCCTATGCCTACTGGTGCATGCGCTAAGAATCAAGGACAAAGCTCTCCCCTTCCCCATCCCCCTCACCCCGTAAAGCAACTTGCTTGTTTGGAGGACTGGCTAAGTTGATAGCAACTAGGGTACATAAAACAACTAAAAGCTAGTATTGTTTTGTTCATTTTGCAGGCCTGAGGCTGGCAGCCTGAACATCTCTTTGGAAGATGACAGTACACAATGTAGCAAAAATGGGGGATTCTCTTCTGTCTTGTTTTCAAGGCCCAATATTGTTCTCATTGTTTTGCTTTATTCTGATTAAAATTTTTTGGCCTTATTTTATACTCTGTTTTTATTGGTTTTATTGTGGGTTTTTTTTGGTTTGATTTTACTATACCTGTTGGAATGGTCAACTATTCTGAAAATAACAGGATATACTATAGTAGCTATTGTTTTCATAGTATCTTTCTTTGTTTTTTTTCCCCCCCGGCACTAGGGATTGAACTCACAACCTTGTGCCTGCCAGGGCAGGCGCTTAAGGCACTGAGTCAAACTCCCGGCCCTGGTTTTTTTTTGTCGCACTATGTAGCTCAGGCCAGCCTTGCGCTCGCGTTGTAGTCCAAGCCGGCCTCTAACTCACAACGCTCCTCCTACCTCAGCCTCCCGAGTGCTGGCATTAAAGGCGTGCACCACCACACCCAGCTAGTATCTTTCTTTGAAGTTCTGTACCAGTTCTACTGCTTTGTTTTGATTGACTTTATTCTGTTATGTTTTGCTGGATTTTGCTATCTTTAAAATAAAAAATAAAAAAATAAAATTATGATGTAATGTCTCTCCATGAATGGTGAAGAATAAATTGCCAAGTTCTTACTCTTAGTTCTTCTTTTTACTAAATTCTTTGAAAGTCATCTCTATTTTCTTCAGACAGGGTGTCTCACATTGTTAGGTTTCAAGTTAACTTGTTTCATTACTTTAGTGTCTGTTTCACATTTGGTGTCTTGGTATAGAAGTGTTTCTAAAATGAAACCAAAGTCACCCCAGTTCAGCATGGATGCTGTCAGACTTCCATTCATTTGCATCTAACAAATCTGGTTTATGTCATGGATAGCATGAAGCTTTTCTATTCTGGCAAACTAATTATGAGTCAAGTGGTTGAGAAAAGTAAATCCTGCAAGACAGGCCGAGAATGTCCACTTTCACAGTGTTCATTCAGTTCTCTCTTGTTCACTTCTCAAAGAGGTGAGAATTAGATAAATTTCTTGCATTTGGTTTAAGTTTCATTTCCCTATTTTCTAGTTCTTGGAAGGGTTTCCTCTCTTACCCTTATTACTAACTAAATTTACTGTGTAGAAGTTGGCCCTGTTATTGAACATTAACATTTTTCACATAAAACCAGTCCTGCTATAATTACCACTGCATGTTAATCTTTGTTCTCATCTTTATTGTCTTAAAATAAGTTCATTTAAGTGGAATTGCAGAATATAACATTTTATTCTTGTAACTAGTCTACTTGCTTGGTTTCACTAGCCTTGACCAAAACCAAAGCCTCATTTTAATTTTGTAGATTGTAAATGAAATTGAGGGAAGGCTTGCCAAATTTTACTGCAATATCCTGGGCAACTGAAGAAGAAATGTTGAGTCTTATTGCTTAGAATTATAATCTCTTACCATAAAATGTTTCTTAGGGAAAATGTACTGCAACTGGAGCTCCTTGGACTAGACCATGAACTGCAAGCCCATGCTGGGGCAGAGAGGATCACTGTCGCTCCTTCACACATTCCTGTGCCTGAGGTCCTTTGGCAGGATGTGGTTAAATATGATACACATTAACCTAAATGCTTCTTTTAGCATTCTGGGGAAATCGTTCTAGTTGAAAGGCTGTTTTCAAATTTGTATGAATATTTGGTTAACAAAAAACATTTTTAAAAATTTGATTATGTCAAGTAGTTGACACCATGTTTAGATGAAAATATGAGGGATCAGGTGTGATTTTCTTTATCTTAGGATAGACTTGTAGAATGCTGCATATACTGCATGTCTGGCCTTTTAAAGGTCTTAATATCATAGTTGACTGGTAGATTTACTACCTCAGTTATCTTAAGGCAAGCAAGGCAGTGCCACATAGTTCTTAGTTTTAGAACTGACTCCTTGGTCTCCTGATACCACCTGTCTGGTCTCACTGGCATTGTGCATTGAGCAACCATGTAGCCACACACGGTTGCAAAGACTTTTATCTTCCATCTGCAGCGTGTGTTGTATTGGGTGTGATTAGTCAGCCTAACCCACAGATGACTATAAGTGCCATTGTCAAATGATCCTTTTTGGATGATAAGTGACCTTGTAATTCTCACCCTTCAGCAACTGGATTCAAAGATGAAGAGGAGCACAAGGCACACATAACACAGGGTGTGTGCTAA
>RJWM01040125.1:0-15685 GCA_004363535.1 Dasyprocta punctata
AACTACTCTGTTGGGGGCAGGGGTTGAGGTCATTATTGAGCTAAAATTGAGCTGAAGCTTTTATTCTGGGTCCCATATTTTTACCACTCGATATCTGTAAAAACTCAGCTCCATTAGACAATTTAGGATATCTATTTTACCATGCTTTGTAGAATTTTCTGGAGAGAAATTTCAGCACATACTCCAGCCAAACCTCACCCTCTCACACATATTTTGTTGTTGTTTTGGTGCTGTGTGTTGAACCCGGAGCCTCCCTCATACTAAGTAGGCATCTACCACTGAGCTACACTCCGAGGCCCACCAGCTCGGTTTACCTGAGACGGAGGAGGGACCGGCATAGAGAGGCGAGGACCCTGCAGTGAGGATGTTGAAACTGGAGTCAGAAAGACGAAGCCTCTTCCTCAGAGGGTCTGGGATTTAACGGAGAGTGGGGCTGACGATGATCCCTGGGGAGTGTCGGGGTGGAGAGTGCTGTGTTGGAACCCTCTTGAGGTTTATTCCCTTTGACCCTCTGAGACCTGAGCTACTGAGTGTAGATAATCACTGCAGGGTTATGTTTGTAGAAATGAACATTCTACAGGGAATCAGAGAATTTCCCTTCTAATTTGTTTGCCTTTAGGAACATCTTTGCTCTGCCTTACTGAGATGAAGGCAAGACTTGAAACAATAAAATTTCCATACAGAAATATTGGAATAGAATCTGTGGCTTGTGTTGGAATTTGTGCACAAGGGCAGACTTACCCCAAACATGAGAGCTTTTGTTTGTCTGTTTAAATTGCTAACACTTAACTACATGTGAAGCAGTATGTTTTCAATAGAGATGAAGCAGGAGTCATCGCAGCATGTGCCGTGGAGTTATACTGCAAAGCACCAATGATAACACCGGCACAGTAATGGCAACAACCAGACGTGTGGATGAAGGGAGCAGAACAGAGGCTGCAGAGCCTCACCCAGACACAGTCGGCTGTTTCATTTTAGACAAAGGAACTAAAACACAGGTCGCAGGAAAGGCAGAGCATCCACCATGTGCCTTGGGAACACTGCTTTGCTCATGCTGCTTAGACTGTTTTTGCTGTTCTGGATCTTTTCTGATTCTGTGTGAATGTTTGGCTTGTGTTCTCTGGTTCTTCCAATAATGCTGTTGGTTTGCTGACTTGAGTTGCAACAAACCTGGACATCAGTTTTGAGGTATGGGTACTTTGACAGTACTGGTTCTGCCTATTCAGAAACAGGAGATTGCTTTCCACTATATGCTGTTCTCTTCAATCTCCTTTTCAGAGCAGTGCAGTTTTCATCCTGGAGGTCTTTCTCTTTCTCGGTTGGGTTAACACCGAGGCGCTTACCTTTGCTTGTTTTATTGTGCGTCTACTGATGGGTCCATGTGGTTTGTCCCTGCTCCTGTCTGTGCGATGCATTGCACTCATTGATTGGCTCACGTTGAATCACCCTCATAACCCTGGGATGAAGCCCACTTGGTCATGATGTGTGATCCTTTTCCTGATGCTTTGCATTCTATTTGACCATATATCACTGAGAATGTTTGCCTCTATATGCATTAAGGAGATTGGCTCTAGTTTTATTTTTGAGTTGGACTTTGTCTGATTATGGGATCAGCGTGATGGGGACTTCCATAAACTAGTTTGAGAGCACGCCTCTCCCTTCGATTTTATTGAAAAGTATTGGTGATGTAACATTCTTAAAGGTTTTGTAACTCAGCACTGAATCTATGAGGTCCTGGCCTTTTTAAGTTGGCAGTTTATTTTTTTATTATGGCCTCCATTTCATTGCTTGGTATTGGGTTGTTCAAAATGTTTATGTCTTCTTGGTTTAGTTTTAGCATTTCACAGTGTCTGTAAATCTGTCCATTTTTCAAGGTTTTCTAATTTGTTACAATATAGTTTTTCATAGTCATTACTATCTTTTGGATTTTGTTGATGTCCATTGTGATTTTACCTTTTTTCATTTCAGTTTTCATTGCTGTGAGTCTTAGTCAAGCCTGGGCTACAAGGTGAGTTCAAGGCCTTCTTAAACAGCATAGTGAAACCTTGTCTCAAAGGGACAAAAAAATATGGATTAAAGACTTAACTGTAAAAGAAGAAGCTATAAAAATTTTAGAAGACTTCCAGGGATTTAGGTCAGTGGCTTAAGTGCCTCACTGGCAGGTGCGAGGTTGTGAGTTTGATACCTGGTGCCACAAAAACAAACAAACAAACAAACAAACAAACAAAAAAAAAAACGTTGAAGACATCAAAGGGGAAATACTCTATGATACTGGTCTATGCAAAAACACTTCGGATGAGAATGTAAACGTGCAGGAAACAGAAACAAGCACACAAAATGGCACGTAGCAATATATCAATCTATGAACTTCTGTGGTGTGCAGAGGCCATGGGATGGAGTCATTCTGGGGAACCGTCTATCTGTGCTCCCATTTTCACCACGGTGAAATACACACGACACGCTCTCTGACCTTAACCACCTTGGAGCTCGCAGTGGAGTGGTGCTGTGTGCACTCATGTTCTGTGCTCCCACCACCTCCGTCCACCTGACGAGGCTCAGATCAGACCTGGGAAACAACCTCAGTCCCCTTCCCTGACTCTGCCATGTGCCTTCCACTTCCCATCTCTGCAGTTTTGCTCTCTGTAAATACCTCGGAGAAACAAATTCCTGTATTATCTGCAACAGTGTGATTGGCGGATGTAGCTCATATCAGTGATTCCCAACCTTTCTCACATCAGTGACCAGTGTGGTGGAGGAGGATTTTACATGGATCATGTGTGGAAGTGGTTTGGGGATGTTTCAGATGCATTATCTTTATTGTACACTTTATATCTGTTATTATTACAGTGTACAAAACCATTAAATAATTACACAACTCACCATAATACAGAATTGGTGGGAGCTCTGAGCTTGTTTTCCTGCAAGAAGACAGTCCCATCTGTGTTAAGGGTGACAGCGACACCTGAAGTATGTTGTCAATGTCAACTGCACTAAGATTTTTTTGCTTTGTTTTGGCTGCTGTCATTGCAGAAAACCCTACTTCACAAATACAGGATGCTGGAAATGGAAGCAGGCATATCAGTGCCTTTGTGACAACCTCAAGATATTCCTTCTTCACTTTAAGCAATTATGAAGACTTGAAATTGTGTCAGACTTACTTTTAAGGCCAACATTATTTGTGATCTCAAGCCTTGAATCTTCTGTCGTGGACAAAGTCATTCACCTGGCTTATTTACAAATGGGTCACAGATCCATTCACTCACATTTCAGGGTTACTTTGTGTTTGGGGAGTAAGGCTCAGCTCTTGATGACCAAGCACCGTGTGGGGGAAAGAAGGGCCTGGCTCATTCTCTTTAAAGTTTTTACTATTTTTTTATGGAAAACATAATGATGTAGAATTTCATGACACTATAATGGGAAATTAACAATGAATAATATGTTGCATCTTATCTTCCAAGTAGTTGCTCAGATTATAAGATACAGGCATACAAAACTGATCAAACAATGTAAGCACAACACTTTCTGTTAAAAATGAATGGAAATAAATTAGTTATACCATTACCTTAGCTGTCTTGCATACATACATACATATATATATATAACATAACATATATAATCATATAATATAATATACATATTATTTTTCCTTTCTTTTTTTCTTCTTTCCCCAATCCCAGTTGTTCTTTTCTTTTGAGCAGTTTCTTTCCCTTTCAAAATATCTATTGTAGATTTTGGATCTTATTTACTCTTTCAGTTTCTTACACTAGGGAGACAATACAATCAATGTTTAAACGTGAGGCTCATTTATTTCACTAATGAGCATGGTCTCAAGTTGTGTCCACTGGGCAATAAAAGCCTCAAATTTATCTTTCTTTATAACTGCGTAGTACTCCATTGTATAGAAATACCACATATTTTATCCTTTCCTCGGTTGATGGGCATTTGGGTTGTTTCCAAGATTTAGCTGTTATGAATCATACTACTATAAACATGGGTGCACATATATCACTGTGATATGATGTTTCTTAATTCTTCCATGAAAATACCTAGAATAGGAATAGTTGGGTCCAATGGGACCTGTAATCCTAGGTTTGTTTGTTTGTTTTTGTACCGGGGATTGAACTCATAACCTTGTGCCTGCCAGGCAGGTGCTTAGGCCACTAAGCTAAATCCCCAGTTCTGTTTTTTGAGACAGAGTCTCAGTATGCAGTTCAGGCCAGCCTTGAACTCACTTTGTAGCCCAGGCTGGTCTAGAACTCACAATTATCCTCCTGCCTCAGCCTAATCGTCGATTTTTGAGGAGCCTACACACTGATTTCCACAGTGGATATACCAGTGTACACTCCTACCAACAGTGAAGTATTACTCTTCTTCCCCCACAGACCCATCAGCATTTGTTAATTTTTGATTTCTTGATGAAACCATCCCTTCTCAGGTAAGATGGAATTTCGGTGTTGTTTCACCTTGCAATTCTCAAATGACCATAATGTTGAACATTTTTTTTGATATATTTATTTGCCTTTTGTATTGTGTATTCATCTCAGGTGCCCATTTTTGGATTGGCTCTTTGAATTTGTGGGGCCTGATTGTTTTCAATTCTTTATATGTTCTTGATAGAAGTCCCTTGAGGGACAGTTGGCTAGAACTTTTTCCCAAGCTGTGGCTTTTTGTTTTACTCTGTTAGTGATTTCATTTGATGTGCAAAAAGTTTTTAATGAGTTCCTAGTTGCTGATTCTTTGAAGTACTTCCTGTACAGTTTGGATTTTGTTCATGAACTCTCTGCTTACCTCTAAGTCTTCAAGATTTCCACCTACTTTGTTTTTCAGTAGGTTTAAATTTTCTGTTTTAATATTTAGATCTTTCATCAATTTTCACTTTAGTTTAGTGCATGGTGATAGACATGGGTCTAGTTTTAATCTTCACCATGTGGAAAGCCAGTTTTCCCAGCACCATTTATTAAAGAGGCTATCTTTCTTCCAGCTAACATTTTTGGATCCTTTGTCAAACATTAGGTGACTGAATGTGTTGTAATTGTGTCCGAATCTTCTAATCTATTCCATTGATCTTCAGGTCTGTTTTTCTTCCAGTACCATGCTGATTTTATCACAGCAGATTTGCAGCATTATTTCAGGTCAGGGATTGTGATGCTTCCTGCCTTGCCTTTGTTGCCCGGGATTGCCTTTGGTATTCTAGGTGTCTTCTGTTTCCAAATGAATTTTAGGAATGTTGTCTGCAGATCTGTGAGGTATGCTAATGGTAATTTGATCAGAATTGCATTAAATCTGTATAATACTTTTGAGATTATGGCCATTTTCACAATGTTGATTCTTCCTATCCTTGAGTAACGGATATCTTTCCGTTTTATGATATCGTTTGATTTTTTTTGGCAGTGCTGCATTTTTCAATATATAGATCTTCTACTTCCTTTGTCAGATTGATTCATAAGTGTATAGGATATGCTATGTACCCCCAAGTCCTCATACTTTTGATGGGGCTGAGTCTGATGCTTGTGATCAGTTTGTTGTCTAGCACCAGGATTAATGACGTGACTGCTACACCCGCCCAGGGGTGGAGCTGAGATACAGTATAAGGGAAGGCGGGTCTTCCTCTTGCTTGCTTCCCGGCTTCTGCTCTCTCTCCAGCGCGGATTGCGGCTTGCAGCTTGCAGCCGCCATGAACTGTAGCCCCGTCATCCCATGCTGCCTTGGAGCCCATTTTATGGACTGAAACTCCCGAGAAACTGTAAGAATAAACCTTTCCTTCCCTAATTTTGGGCGTCAGGTATTTTGTCTCTGCAACGAGTGAAAAGTAACCAAGACAATAAGTATTTAATATTTTTTGGTGCTATTGTGAAGAGTGTGGTTTCCCTAAATTCTCTCTCGGTGAGTTCTGTGCTTGTGTACAGGAATTCTACTGATTTTTGAGTGCTGACATTGTATTCAGCTACACCACTATATTTGGTTATTAATTATAAAAGTCTTTTGCTGGAGTTTTTGGGATCTCCCATGTAGATTATCATGTCATCTGTGAATAACGATAATTTAACTTCTTCCTTTTGTATCCTTATTTCATTCATTTCCATTTTGTTTCTAACTGCTATGGCTAATGTTTCCAGAACTGTATTGTGTAGGAGTAGTGACATCCTCGTCCTCTTCCTGATTCTAGGTTGAAGGCTTTAAGCTTTTGTGAATTTAGTATGATGTTGACTGTTAGTTTGTCATAGATGGCTTTTATCAGATTGAGGTAAAGACCATTCATTCCAATTTTCTGTACTCTATTCCAATTTTTCTTACTTTTCAATCTCATTCAAGTGTTTGAGGATTATTTGCATTCTCTAAGTTTCTTGTACAATTCAACCATGAATGCATCAGAAACTGTTCTTTATTGATAAGTTTTTAATTACATTTTCAATTTCATTAAATTATATTGGGTTATTCAGAATTTTTGTGTCTTTTTGATTCAATTTTGGTAGTTTATAAGTTTCTAAGAATTTGTGCATTCCTTCTGTGTTTTCTGTCCTATGCAAGTAAAGTTTTTCAAAGTAGGTATTGATCATCTTCTGAACTTGTAGTGATTTCACCGTTTGCATTCCTCAGTGCATAAATTTGAGTTTTTTCTTTCCTTTTTTGATACGATTGGCTAAGGGTTTATCAATTTTATTTATTCTTTTGAAGAACTAGCACTTTGATTCACTAATTTTTTGTATTGTTTTCTTAGTCTCGATTGTGTTAATTTTTGCTCTGACTTTGTAATTTCCTCCCCTGTGTGGGCTTTCTTTTGACATTTGGCTCTTTTAGTAGAAGCTTGAGGTGCAGCATTAGGTTTTTTATTTGTGTTTGTTTTATTTTCCTGATGTCAGAATTCACCACTATAAATTTCCCTCTTAGCATTGCTTTTGGTGCACTCCACAGGTTCCAGGAAAATTGCATTTGTATGTTCATTTGATTGTAGATATCGCTTAATTTCTTCTGTGACTCAGGAGAGTTGTTCAGGAGAGTGTTATTTAATTTCCAGGTTTTCATGGAGATTTTTAAATATCTTTTTTCGTTAATTTTCAATTACATTGCAGTATGGACAGATAATATGTGTGCAATAACTTAAATTCCTTCGTGCTTACTTAAGCATTTTCTATGGGCTAGTATATGGTCTATTTTAGAGAACATCCAGTATGCAGGTGAGAAAAATGATTATTCTAATGTTACTGGGTGGAATAATCTATAACACATACCAAGTCCATCTGTTCACATTTCTGTTATTTCTTTGCTGATTGGTTGTCTAGTTGATCTATCTCTTTGTGGGAGTGGAATGAGGTCCCCCATTACAGTTGTGTGATTGCATATTTTGTTTTTCATGTCTATTATTATTTGTCTTATATGTTTGGGTGCTCCCATATTTGGTACATATATATTTATGATTGTTATCTCTTCCTTTTGCAGTTTTCCCCTAAGACATATATAGTAGCCTTCTTTATCTCTTTTGATCATTTTTGGTTTGAAGTTCACATTGTCTTGAAACAGAACAGCTACTCTTGCTTTTTTCTGGTTTCCTGTTGCATGGAGTATTGTTTTCTATCCTTTGACTTTTAGTTTATGAATTTCTGTTTGAGTTAAATGTTTTTCTTATAAACAGCATATTGTTGGGTCTTGTTTCATGATCCATTCTGTCAGTCTGATTCTTTTGATTGTTGAATTGAGACCATTTACATTGATTGTTGTAACTGATATGTGTTGGCTTATCTTTGTCATGTGATTTCTGTGCTGTTGGTTTCCTACCTTTCCCTCTTTTTTAATTGCTTGCCCTGCTTGGTGGTTTCATTCTTTTGTTGTTCTTGGAATTGTGGTAGTTTTTATCATTGCCTAGAATGTCTTTCATTAACTTTTGTAGTGTTGGTTTGGTGGTCATGAATTTCTTCAATTTGCCTTAGTCATGGAGGTATCTTGTTTCTCCATTCATTTTGAATGATAGTTTTACAGGTTATAACATTCTGTGCTGGAATTTGTTTTCTTTCAGCACTTAAGATACTTCACTCCAAGTTCTGTTTGACTTGAGGATTTGTGTTGAGAAGTCTGCCATGATTCTGGTGGACTTTATAGGTGATCTGTTTCTTTTCTCTGACAGCCTTTAATATTCTGCTCTTGTGCTGAATTTCTGGGAATTTGATTATTATATGTCTGGTTGTAGATTTATTTTGGGTATAGCTGATTGGAGCTCTGTATGCCTCACTTATCTTTATGTCTGATTGTTTCCCCATGTCTGGGAAATTTTCTGCTATTACTTCTGCAATAATTTTTTCAGTCATTTGTGGTGACTCCTGGTTTTTCATTTACACCAATTATTATTATATTATTTTTCTTTGCATCATCGTGCAACTATCAAATTGTTGTTTCCTGATCTCTTGCTACTTTTAAATCTTTCCTTTCATGATCTCTAACCATGATCCTGCTTCAAAGTCTAAAAGACTGTATTTTCATTCAAGACATTTTTCCAGCTTTCTTTGGAATTTTTAATTTCTTGGATATGTGTTTAATTTCTTTCATGCATTCTGTTTCTTTCCTATGTTGATTATTCATGGTTTCCATCCCCTTTGGATCATCATCTATTATTTTACCTATCTGTACTCTAGATTTGCTGAGCAATTCCTTTATAAATGTTGGTATTTCTTTGTTTCCCTGTGAGATTATTTCTGGTCTGATTTCCTCTTTAGCCTCATGGATTAGTTTCTTTACTTCAATTGCTATTGTTTCAGAAATTTCAGCTAGTGTCTTCTAATTTATTCTATGTTGATGTTTCCTGGACTTGTTCTGAGTAGACTGGTGGTCTGAGATTGCATCTTGCATCTTCATCTTGTCACTTTGTGTTTCAAATTTTTTTAAAAATTTCATTTTCTGAGATGATTCTTGTGAGTTTTTAAAGTAGTTATCTACATGACAAGTATCAAGGCCTGTTCTTCAGGAATGTCTCCTGTGTGTAGGAGCTTCTTCGTTCATGGTTGTCCCAAGATCCTACCTTCAGAATTTAGAGTGGGGTGTTGGCATCTGCTTTGCTCAGTCTCCAGTCCTTTAATGTGGTGCTGATTACCCCCAGAGTTTCCCAGTATTGTTACAGAAGGGCCAAAAACTGCTTACAGCAGATATGACATTTTAGCTAAAGTAGAAAAATTGTCAATAACAATAGCATCAAACACAGTTTAGAAACTGCAAAATTGTGATGACTATTAATTTTGTACTTTAGACCATAAGAGCAAAATCTATAGTTATATAGGAGAACCAGTCATAAATTAGGAGTTTTTATGCAAAGTGTTTCCCCTTGGTAAACTGTTTTCACACTTTAGCGTGAAAATTTAGGGAGGATAGTGTACAAAACAAAGATAACTGGAAAGGAAGTACAAACAAGTCTGGAGGACATAGCGGGGCCATTAAAATTTTGGAAACTAGAGAAGGGGGTAGAAATGAAATAATAATGCAGTATTTAAATAATTATCTGAACTTGGCCTCTGGTTTTGGGGAATGGGATTAGTTTTCTGTGACTGGAGTTCTCAAACATTAGGAAAGAGAGGGATGTAAAAAGGAAGAAGAACAAAAAAAAAAAAAAAGAAAAAAGGAAAGAGGAGAGAAAGAAAATTAAAGAAGAAAAGAAACAAAATAGAGAGATAAGGACTGGTTGAGCCCTAGATTCTTCCCGAGCTGATGGATGGTCCCAATGTGCAATGGGAAGGGCCAGATACCTGGATCCATTGCTGAGTCCTGGATTTAGAGTTTTATGGAACACATGCATGCCTGTTGTTCCCCTTGTCCATCACGTGTGCTTTATCCATGGTCCTATTGTGTCACTGGCACTCTCACATGTCTCCAGGCTACTCTTATCACCGATTCTTAACAGTCTTGCTGTTCCCAGTCAATGTAGGAAAACAGGGGCACTGATTCAGCCTTGTCTCATCAGCTGCACCCTGTGGGGCAGATGGAGTAAGAGAGGGTCGCAGACTCAGCCTTCTCTTGCCAGTCATGCTGTCCTGGGTTGATGGAGGAAGAGACAGGTGTGGACTCGTATGCCTTTCAGTATCTGTGCCATCCTGGGTCTGATTATTTCTAACAGGTTCCCAGATGATGCCAATCTGCTTCCTAGGGAACACCTGGCACCAGTCACTAAAAGCAAAGACCTAACCTCTAGGACTTTTCAAAGCATAGACCCTAGAGGCCTTAAATGTTCATCTAATTTATTGGTTGTTGATGGCTGCCAGATGGCTTGCAAAGGTGCGTTGAATTGGCATCTCTCAGCGATTGCAGTATGAAACCTTGCTGATGTTTTAATCACATCAAAATTCAATGTTCCCTCTTTGCCCCCATGATTCCAGTTTGGCTTTGAATGCAGCCATTTCATCTGCCAACTTGAACACACTGTCATTCTCCTGGGGAGTGACAGACTGTGTTTGCTGAGCAGGTTAAGTATGTTACCAGAGGCAGTGAGTCATGTGGCTCATTTTGTGTCACTCAAGGGTTCTGTCCTTCCATACCCTTTCTAAAAGAAGTACACAGAGCAGCTCTTGGAGCTCAAAGTCTCTGGGCAGTGTTCTGCCCTTAGAGCACCACCTCACTTCTGTATGTAAGAGATGTGTGTGCTCTGAGTCCATCTCCTTACAGAGCCATGTGAGGGGACGTGAGTTAAAGTTATGCACTTTAGTGTGGTTCATAACCTTAAACACATTCTGCAAAATGCAGTTAAATTCAGGTGACAGGTTTTTGGTAGATAACTTTTCTCCATGGATGCCACCATATATGGGCACATTCCGAAGAGCCCATATTCCCCAAGAATTGAAACTAGACAGGTTGAAAGAGGTAGCTTCCATTTTCTAAAAATGACTTTCTTTGTAAAAATTAACAAACGCAAACCATGACAACTCCCAGTAGTACACAAAAATCAGTGTGGCAGGAGAGACATTGTATTGTGATGGCCCAAATACTGCTTCTTACAGCTCACACTAAAATGCTGCACCCCTTAGTGAACTTTCAACTTAGACTACCACTCCTCATTTCTAGAGCAAGGGTGGTCACAACTCACACGCAATTTGTACTTGCTCAGTGGGTTAAAGAATGCGCACCTGTGTAGTGAATGCAGAGGATGGGGGAGCAGAGACCCTGGGCCATGCACCAGAGCAACACCAGGACAGAGACGAGATCCCTGAGGCCAGGGCTTCCCCACTGCTTCCCTTGTTCTGATTCTCTTGACTCTTTCAGGAGGATGCCTAAACAGAAACAGCTCGGTGAAATGAAATTTCCAATTTTAGTTTTTTTGAGCAGTCTTTATAGTGATTTCCACAGCGGTTTGCTAGTTTACATCCTCACATATAGTGATGATAGGCACCATTTCCCCCATAGCCTCTCTAGCATTTGATATGATTTGATTCCTTGATGAGGACCATTCTTACTGGGGTAAGATGGAATCACATTGTTGTTTTAATTTGCATTTCTTAGATAACCAGTAATGGTGACCATTTTTCCATGTGTTTATTTTCCATTTCTAGTTCTTCTTTTTCTATGAACTGTTTATTCATTTTGGTTGCTCATTTTTTGATTGTATCTTTTTTTGGTGGTTATTAATTTTTTTGAGTTCTTCCTGTTTTAGACGTTAGTCCTCCATCTGAGGAGCAGCTGGTAAATTTTTTCCCCCATTTTGTTGGTTGTCTCTTTGCACTGTTGATTCTTTCATTTTCTGTGTGGTAGCTTTTTAGTTTGCTATGATCCTATTTGTTAATTCTTTGTATTATTTCTTGTGTAGTTGTGGTTCTGTTTAAAAAGTTCTTGGCTACATATATGACTTCAAATTTTTACCTATTTTATCATCCAGAAGACTGCTTTTCTTTTAATATTTAGATCTCTGATCCTTTTTTCTTATATTTTATTTAAGAGAAAAAAGACACATAAAAGAAAGACAAAGAACAAAAGAGACAAACAAATGACAACAGCAAATCCACAACAGTAACATTATAGGTTTACAAAACAAGATGATAGGAACTTGACAATGGTTGTAATATCACATATCGTTACCTTCAACATGGTTGTTTACATTAGCAGATATAGACATGTAAAATTGATCTAATCATATGAGTATTAACCATTCTTTCTGAACAACTAATACATTCAGCAGTATAGTCATTTTAGTTATCTTACATATACATATATACAAATTTATGTCTTTCTCCTTTTCCCTTCCTTCTTTCCTCCTTTTCCCTTTCCCAATTACTTTTGCTCTTTGAGCAGTTTCTTACCCTTACACAGTATTTATTGTAGATTTTGGACCATATATACTGTTTCAGTTTCTTACACTAGGGAGATAATACAGTATTTACATACATGGGTTTGATTTATCTCACTTATGAGTATGGTCTCAAGTCATGCTCATTTACTTATAAAAGTCTCGATGCAATCTTTCTTGATAACTGAGTAGTAATCCACTGTATAAAAATACCACATCTTTTATATCCATTCCTTGATTGATGGGCACTTGGGTTGTTACCAAGATTTGGCTATTACAAATTGGGTTGCTATAATCATGGGTGCACAAATATCACTGTGGTATGATGTTTTCAGTTATTCTGGGAAAATACCCAGAATCGGAATAGCTGGGTCAAATGGGATCTCTAATCCTAGCTTCTTGAGGAATCTCCACACTGACTTCTACAGTGGTTGCACCAGTCTACACGCCCACCAACAGTGGAGAAGAGTTCCTTTTTCCCCACAGCCCCTCCAGCATTTGTAATTGGTTGATTTTTTTTTATATTGGCCATTCTTTCTGGAGTGAGATGGAATCTGTGTTGTTTTAATTTGCATTTCCCGAATGACCATTGATGGTGAACATTTTTTCATATATTTATTTGCCATTTGTACTTTTTTCTCTGAGAAGTGTGTACTCATCTCAGATACCCATTTTTGGATTGGGTTCCTGAATTTTAGGGGCCTAATTTCTTTTAATTCTTTGTATGTATTAGATAGTAGTCCTTTGTCTGATGGACAATTGACTAAGATATTTTCCCAGTTCATGGGTTTTCTTTTCACTCTGTTGGAGATTTCCTTTGACAGGCAAAAACTTTTTAGTAAGACAAGATCACAGTTGTTGATTCTGGGAAGCATTTCCCGTGCAGTTTGATTTTTGTTCATGAACTCTCTGCCTCTTCCTATGTCATCAAGGTTTTTTCCTACTTTGCTTCCAACAAATTTAGTGTTTCTGTTTTAATATTCAGATCTTTGATCCATTTTGACTTTATTTTAGTGCATGGTGATAGACATGGATCTAGTTTTAGTTTATGGCATGTAGAAAGCCAGTTTTTCCAGCACCACTTATTAATGAGGCTTTCTTTCTTCCAATGTATATGTTTGGTGTCTTTGTCAAAGATGAGGCAGTTGAGTGTGTTTGTAGTTGTGGCTGTATCTTCTAATCTATTCCACTGATCTTCAGGTCTCTTTTGATTCCAGTGCCATGCTGATTTTATCACAGTAGATTTGTAATATAGTTTCAAGTCAGGGATTGTGATGCCTCCTGCCTTACCTTTGTTGTCCAGAATTGCCTTTGCTATTCTAGGTATCTTCTGGTTCCAGATGAATTTCAGGAATGCTTTCTCTAGCTCTGTGAGGTAGGCAAGTGTTATTTTGATTGGAATTGCATTAAATCTGTATAACAAGTTTGGGAGAATGGCTATCTTCACAATGTTTGTTTTTCTTATCCATGAACACGGAATATCTTTCCATTTTCTGAAATCCTCCTTGATTTCCTTTTTCAGAGTAATGTAATTTTCACTGTATAGATCTTTTACTTCCTTTGTTAGATTGATTCCTAAGTATTTCATTTTTTTGGATGTTATAGTGAAGGGTGTGGTTTCCCTTATTTCTCTCTCAGTGACTTTGTTGTTTGTGTACAGGAATGCTGTTGTTTTTTAAGTGTTGACCTTGCATCCAGCAACATTGCTGAATTTGGTTATTACATCTATAAGTCTTTCAATAGATTTTTGGGGGTGTTCTATATAGAGTATCATATCATCTGCAAATAATGATCATTTTATTTCTTCCTTTCCTATCCTTATTTCCTTTATTTCTTTCTCTTGTCTAATTGCTCTGGCTAATGTTTCCAGAACTATATTGAATGGGAGTGGTGATAATGGACATCCTTGTCTTGTCTCTGATTTTAGGTCGAAGGTTTTCAGTTTTTCTCCATTTAGTAAGATGTTGGCTGTGGGTGTATGTCTGTGTTATCAAATCTATGTGAATAAAGGTTTTCAAAGTAAGTCTTAATGATCTTCTGTTTTTCCACAAGGTCTGTGGTAATTTCCCCATTTCCATTCCTTATTGCATGAATCTGAGTTTTTACTTTCCTTTTTCTGATAAAGTTGGCTAGGGGTTTATCAATTTCATTTATTCTTTCAAAGAACCAACTCTTCAATTAATTAATTCTTTGTATTGTTTCCTTAGTTTCAACTGCATTAATTTCTGCTCTGGTCTTGATAATTTCCCCCCTTCTTTGGGCTTTGGACTTGACTTGCTCTTTTTTTTCTAGAAGTTTGACGTGCATCATTATGTGTGTTCTTTCCATTTATTTGATGTGGGAGTTTAGTGCTATAAATTTCCCTCTGAGGACTGCTTTCATTGTGTCCCACAGGTTCCGGTAATTTGTATTTGCATTTTCATTTGATTGTATATATTTTTAATTTCTTATTTAATTTCTTCTGTGACCCATTGACTGTTTAGGAGAGTATTATTTAATTTCCATGTGTTTATGGTGTTCTTGTGGGGTTTTTGTCATTAATTTCCAATTTTATTGGGCTATGGTCAGATAATATGCATGAAATTATTTCAGTTCCCTTGCATTTACTTAAGCATGAGAATGATCCATGTGCAGCTGAGAGAATGTGTATTCTGATGTTGATGGGTGGAACACTCAGTACGCATCTACTAGGTCCATTTGTTCACAAGTTTGATACAGTTGCATTATTTCTTTGCTGGTTTTTCTTTGTTGATATGTCTCTCTGTGACAGTGGGGTGTTAAGGTCCCCTGTTATAACTGTATTATTGTTTATTTGGTTTTCCACGTGTATTAAGAATTGTCTTACATAGTTGGGTGCTCCCATATTCGGTGCATATATATTTATGATTGTAATCTCTTCCTCTTGAAGTTTTCCCCTAACAAGTATGTAGTGACCTTCTTTATCTCTTTTGATCATTCTCGGTTTGAAGTTCACATTGTCTGCAAACTTAATAGCTACCCCTGCTTTTTTCTGGGTTCCTGTTGTATGGAGTATTGGTTTCCAGCCTTTGACTTTTAGTCTGTGAGTTTCCTTTGAGTTAAATGTGTTTCTTGTACGCAGTATATTATTGGATTTTGTTTCTTAACCAGGTCTGCTAGTCTGTTTCTTTTTATTGGTGAGTTGAGACCATTTACATTGATTGATATAACTGATATGTATTGACTCATCCCTGTCATGATATCTTTCTGTTGTTGGCTTTCTACATTTTCTGTTTAATTGTTTGCCCTGCTTACTGGTTTCCTTTTGTTGTTGTTCTTAAGATTGTAGTTATCTTTGTCTCTTTCTAGCATGTCTTTCAGTACTTTTTGTAGTGTTGGTTTGGTGGCCATAAATTTCTTCAGTTGTTATTTGTCATGGAAGTATCTTATTTCTCCATCAATTGTTAAAGATAGTTT
>RJWM01040126.1:0-15685 GCA_004363535.1 Dasyprocta punctata
GCAGTGGGTTGAGGGTTCTACGTAGGAGCCGAGAAGTCACGCTCAAAAGAAGAAGCGGGGCTGCCCTGAAGAGCACCACAGCCATCCCCAATGGCGACGAGGTCCCGCGCTCCTCCGACGATGGAGAACAGTTGAGCACAGGTCAGGAAGCCCAGCGTGACAAGCTTCTCCAGCACACAGCCTCCCCTCCGGAGCCAGGAAGCGATGCACAGTGTGAGGAGCAGAGCTCCCGCAACATGAGCCACAGCCACTCTCACCGATGAGGTCCCGAGCTCCTCCGACGATAATGGCTGAGTCCATATTGGCGAAGCCAGCATGACAAGCACCTCCAGGAGAACCAGCGGCTCCAACAGCAACTCTTGGAAGAACCCACAACGCCCGGCTCTTCTTCTCCACGTCCCTATTTATGCTGGCAACTTTCTTCAGGTGGAGCATCTTTAACTCAACACCAGCTGAACCAATTCAACTGGTGTCAAGCTGACCACCAGTTTGTAATCCATAACACCATCATACATATGGTGCTGGTCTTCTGTGTATGCAAAACATTAGCATTGATTCTATTTTTGTTTCTGTCATCTATTTTGATTTTTGAGTCCCCAAATAATAGATTCTTAAAAAGTTTACTATACTGTGTTCTATTTAAAAATATATATATACATGTTTATGTATATGTATAATAACCCATAGATAATTGTACTGTAACAGTAACACTGTAGTTTATGTCTAAATTGAATTTCTAAAGTTTTATGATGTAATATTGTGAGATAAGCATCATTTAGTTAGTATTTTATTAAATTTTATTTATATATTCATATATTTATTTACATATCGAGGTACTGGGGATTGAGCCAATTGTCCAATGCATGTTAGATAAGCATTCTCAAACTGAGCTACATCTTCATAATTTTTTTATTTTACATTGAAACAGGATTTTGTGATGTTTCCCAGTCTTCCATTAAAGTCTTAATCCTCCTGCCTTACCCTTCTAATTAGTTGGGATTATTGGTGTGTGTCACTTCACCTGGCTGCTTGTAGTATTTTTATAAAATATGAGAAAAAGTAAAATAATCTTATTTTAAGTATCTATTTTATTATGGTTAACATAAACGTTATTATTTTACTTTTATTTAAATGGATTCTTCCATATGCCCTATTGTACATATAATTTTTCAATATGTTGTGTATGCCCTATTATTTAGTTCTTCAATAATAACATTTAAAAGGCATGTACATTATAGTTGATGAATTTATCAAAATTCTGATCTATTTTATTTAGGTTTGCATTGCACATGCATATGAATAGATTCATTCTTATTTAATACAATAGTAAGATATTTTTAATGACAAGCTCTGGATGGTACAGCCCATGCTTCTGGACAAATTTTACAGTACAATATTTATTAATTTTGTTCTTATGGACAGAAGAAAGTGCCACAAACTTCTCCAGTCAAGATTATAATTATGGTTCTTAATGACTCCTGTCCCCTCAGCATCTGGACACCTAAATGACACAGTCTAAACCACTCGTTGCTGTACCAGCACTGCTGCAGGATAAACGTGTGGTTTTCCCCTTTGAGGTTTGTACACACATCACTTCTTTAAGCGAGGCAGACTTGCATTCCCCAGTTTACCGTGTATGTGTGTGTGTGTGTGTGTGTGTGTGTTGTGTTGGGAATTGAACCCAAATCCTCAACCGTGCTTGCATGTTCTCTACCACTGAACTGCAAACCTTGCCCGTGATTTTGTGTAAAACGTTGCTGACTTTCCAGATTCACCTTTTTATATCACCCCTGACTTTAATAGAATGAGGTAAAATAAAAGCATTCTTGCCTTTTAAATTATATTCTGTTTTAAATTATATTCTGTTTTGCCTACAGGAACTGGTGAGTTCCGTGTTACTATTGATTTCCCTGTCAAGTTGATGTCACCTACTGGGTATTTTTCAAAGATTTTACATGATTAAATACATTCTACTTGCTTACTCTAGTGCTTCTTTGGGAGTTTTTAAATCTACATTTTCCTTCTTTTTTTTCAAATGGAAATTGATTTAGAAATACATGCTTTTAGTCAGCTGCCCTGAACCAAAAATTTCCAAAACCTCTGAAGATAATATGTATTCCATGTTAATCGGTCTCCCTATGTTGCCTTACAGGGTCTTACATGCACCCCTCCACAGCTGCTTCTTGGTTGTTAGCTGTGGGAGTCTCACAGCCTCACTCTTGTGCCCACTGCCCACCGGAAAGCGGTTGCACAGTTTATCACTGCTGCTGAGACACCAGGACTGCTACTGTTTCCAGAGAGCAAACTGACTTTCACTTTTACTCGGAAAGCTGGCTCTCCACATTGCTTCATTTTGACTTACTCTACTGTGTCACTTCGTAATTTTTTCAATAAAACTTACCTACAACACACCAATTATTGATACAATCATTCTCTACCCTCAACAACTTTTATGGTAAACTTTATTTTCTATATTTTATGAATTTATCTCTTTCCAATTCAAATATGTTTCGTTTGGACAGAGATGTATATACCAGTTGTTTTCATTGAAGGGATATGTGTCCTTTTCATTCCCGGGAATATGCTAAAATACATTTGAATGTGACACTCATTTTTAAAAGGATAATACAATAAGACCTGTTACGATTGATACACTGTGTCAACTTGAGAAGTTTAGAAGTTTAACTGAGAGACTCAGCAGGGAGCCAGGATCCTTACTTTGTGAACATCCTCATCCTGTGCAGGAGGAGGGCACAGAGGTTTTGGGAGTGCTACACCTGCCCTGGGGGTGGGGGGGGCTGTGTACACTGTAAGGGAGGAGAAGAGGCTTGTTCTGCCCCTTTGGCTCTGTCTGCTGCCTGGAAGTGTTGCCCCAGTGCCAAGCCACCCTGCCTTGGAGCCAGCTGATTACGGACTGAAACCTCCACAAACTGTAAGCTAAATAAACCTTTCCTTCCTTAATTTTGGGTGTTGGGTATTTTGTCCAGTAATTAGAGAAAAGTAACCAGGACAAGATCTCTACTGAGTATTACAGAATAATTAAGTACAGTGTGAATGTAAGCTGAGGCACCAATCGGCACACTGTACCAATTATATATCCAAACATAATCCTGTGTGGGGTACTTGCAAATCTTAAATCTTTACAAATCTTATCTTGATATTATGAAATGCTAGTGATCCCAAATAATACTTTTTTTTCACATCATGGCTCAAATAGAGTGAAATGAATGCTATAAAATCAAAGATATATCACTTTTTTGTTATATTTCTTATTTCTATTTTATATGCCTATTGAAGTAACCCAAGGGATTTGCTTTCCCACAATCTAAATGGTTTATGTAGTTAATACCAGCTTTTTCAAAACTCACAGCAGCCAGTTTATTTGCTTTCACAACTTAAAATATCAAAAAGATAAAGGCTATTTTTAATATCTAGTGCAAACATGCAGCATAAAATTCTATATTAGCTTTATATATTTTCTAAGATCTTCAAAGTATGATTTGAATCAAGATCTTACTACTCTGTCCTCATTTCTGACACAGCAGGTTTTTTGATAGCCCTGTAAAAGCCAGAATATCATTACTTCAGGCAAGGTGACAAGGATAATCACTTTCTATAATTCATCTTTAATACCTGAATGCCAGGGACGAATCATTATGTCCTTGGTCCAAAATTTTTAACTACACTACATCATTTGCCCTCCAGAAAATATTTGTGAGAATTACTACAGTGACTTCAGTTCAAAGAAACTGCATTAGATTTTTGTCAGCTTTTGAAAATGTAATTCAAAGCAATACTTGAACTGTTACCATGCAATACAGAGTTTATGGCTTTCTTACAGTACTAAGTTTCTTTGGCAAGCTATAAGTCTGATGAAATCTTTTATCAGTACCTTTTGTCAAATAAAGTGCATCTCATGAAAAATAAGTTGACAACATTTAGGATGCAATATATTTCTGCTTAAAGATAAGGTTTCCTTATATTTATTTTCATTTGTTCTCTTTGAAGTTCAGTTGCTTACTTTGAAATTGGTGATATTTTATCTCAAATGACATAATTTAGTGTTCTTTTTTAAAAAAGGTTAAAAATGATGAAACTTCTATGTGTAATGTGATGTCAGATTTTCTTTTTTTATGGATTGAGTTATGGGACACTGAGGAACATCTCCAGTCATTTTATTTTACTTCATCTCATCATTTTACTTCATATCATATCCTTTCAGACAGTATCTCACTAAACTGCCAAAACAGCCTCAAATTTGCCACCCTCCTGCTTCTCCCCCTGATTATCCTCCTGATTATCTGAAATTCCAGGGATACACCCCTGCATCTGAATGGGGATGTGATTCTCTCATGGGTAAATAAGACAAAGACTGCATGTTGGTTACCAATATAATGTGATAAAATGTACAATGAATATTTGAGTAAATTAAAAAAAATTACAGTAAAATACACGTTCACGTTAATTATCCTCCAAATCTTCTCCCCGCTTCAATCACTTACCCCACCACTCTTAACGTTTTCAGGAACAGTTCCCGAAGTTCTCTGCCCTGAGTGTCTCTAGACATGCTCTCAGAGCGATTTCAGCATCCTGAATCAGCTCACAATGTCTGTCTTCTGTGGGGATTTGACTTTGAGGAAGAGCTGTAAGTTGCATGGTGCCGCATGTTCAGTGAGTAGGGTGGGTGAGCTCGCTCTGTGGTGCTTTTCCAAGCCTGCCCATGTGCTGGGTGGCACATGCGTTCTCTTAGCACACCTCATAAATATGCTCATGAAATACTCTTCAGGAAGTGGCAAGAATAATGGAATAAATGTGTTTAAAGTGAGGGAGAATATTTTGAGGAGAATAACTGCAACTCTGTCTTTTACTATAACAATGATTTTTAAGTAAATCATTCACTTATGTTTTGATCATGGCTTGTATGCTGCTCACCAATTGCTGTGAAGAAGTAATGTTTCTTTTTCCTCATCAATAAGCATTCTTATAATATAATCACTGTTTATACTAAAAAAAAAAACTTCAGAGAACTAGAAGCTGTCCATGAGTGACTAGTGAGTTGTTAAAAAATCTGAGAATACACATGTGAGTTTGATTTATTTCACTTATGAGTATGGTCTCAAGTCACATCTATTTACCTATAAAAGCTCAGTGTGATCTTTCTTTATAGCTGCATAGTATTCCATTGAATAAAAATACCACATCTTTTTTACCTATTCTGCGGTTGATGGGCTTGTGGGTTTTTACCAAGATTTAGCTATTACAAATTGTGCTGCTGTAAACACAGGTGCACATATATCATGGTAGTATGATGTTTTCAGTTCTTCCCGGAATATGCCCAGAAGCAGAATAGTTGGGTCAAATTGGACCTCCAATCCCAACTTTTTGAGGAACCTCCAGACTGATTTCCACAGGGGTTGCACCAGTCTACACTCCCACTGACAGTGCAGAAGAATTCCTTTTTCCTCATATCCTCTCCATCGTTTGTTATGGGTGGTTTCCTTGATCCTGGCCATTCTTCCTGGAGTGAGATGGAATCTCAGTGTTGTTTTGGTTGGCATTTCTCTAACAACCAATGATGCTGAACATTTTTTCATATATTGATTTTATACATGTGATGGCATGAACAGCAACTTTGAAGAAAATGAGACATTATGGTAGCCATTGCTGATTTCCTATCATCTTGTTTTCAAGTCCAATAATATTTTTATACTCTTTGTTTTGATTGGTTTTAGTCTGTTTTGTATTATTTGATTTCAAGATGTGTGAAGGTATGGACAGCTATTTTGAAGAGAACAAGAGACATTATGGTGACCATTGTTGATTTTCCTATTGTCTGGTTTTAAAAGCCTGTATTGCTTTCATTCTTTTGTTTTCATTGGTTTTATCCTATTTTTTTATTCATTGTGTGTGAAGATATGAACAACTGTTTCAAAGAAAACAAGAGACATTGTGGTAGCCACTGTTAATTTCCTGTTGTCTTGTTTTGAAAACCTGCGTTCCTCGCATTGCTTTGTTCTGATCTGCTTTGTTCTGTTTTGTTCTGTTTTGTTTTATTCTCTTTAAAATAAAAAAATTAAAAATTCTAAGAAATGAATGTGAGATGCCTTAAAAAATCTTTCTCCTAAAAATGGAAAAAGAATTTGAGATTTAAGTATGAGAAATATATTGACAAGCTTTTCTTTCTCATGATAGATTGGTTGTTTCTGTGGTGGAAAGGATTGTCTAACAATGTCAGTAGGAGCAAGAACTGTACCTTTAAAACTGAATAATTAAGGAGAAAGACGTGTCATTCTGATAAACTAGTCCATTGAAACCCTCTTTTAAAAAACTCCAAGTGAAGTATGTTGGACTAGATACATCCACATCCTAATCTCCAGAACCTGTGAATCTTACCCTATGCATGCAAATTGTGTACTTAAATTAAAGATCTTCAGAAGGTTATGCGGGTGGACCTTCAGCACAATCACATACATTCTTAGACAAAAACAGATCTCTGTGAGACAGATGCAGAGGGAAAGGCACAGAAGAGGAAATAACAGTGTGACCAGGGGCAAGATGAGACGGCCGTGTGGCCTCGTGCGGGAAGCTCTGTGGTGAGCTTCACCCGAGGAAGTGACCGACGGGCTCTCCCTCCAGACTCTGCGGGACTCTAGACCTACTCACACTTTGATTTTGGACCTATGCTCTTCAGACATGAAAAAAATTTAATTTCTCTTACTTAAGCATCCAGTTTGGTAATTCTTTTAATGGCAGCCCAGAAAAACAAGTACAGTTTCATACTTTGCTGAAAAAATGTGAAAGGGGCATTGAAGTCTGATAATACTCAGTGCTCAGAAGGAAATGGTGACCATGATAGGTACAGCATCTATCATTTTATGAAATAGACATGTGCTCATACATAGAATATTAGTAAATATGAGCGCAGTGTCTCTCAAAGAGAGCTCACAAGGAAACGAAAACATTACTGGAAACTAGAGAAAAGTTTTTCTTACCATACCGTGACAGAAAATGTGACTGATTTGAGCTGAATAATTTTGTGGGAAACTGAACTTGTAAGTAATGAGCTTGATGATCTAACTGAGGAGATTCCCAGGGGGAGTTTGCAGAGTGCAGCTGCGGTTACTCTGGCTTCTTAGAGTTCAAGACAAGGAGGGGCACACTGAGGAAAAATTATTGACTAAAACCATTGGGAACTCCGCACATTCCACAGGGAAGTAAGAGCGACCCAGCTACTCATCAGCAAGTGTGAGCTCCAGCTCCTGAGATGCAGAAAGATCGGCTGAAGGGCGCTGGGGCTGACACGTTGTGTGTCACGTGCGCAGAGCCCACACAGGTGCTTAGGGCAAAAAGTTTGATTCTCAGGCTTGTAAACTCAGATTTTGTTCACTGAATTTCAAAATTGCTTGAGATTGGTAACAACTTTCCAGCCTTCTTCTTTTTTGCTAACTTTTTAAAAATAAGAAATCTGCAACTTCTCCTGCAAAGTTGGCCACCAATGTGCTTTGAGAATATACAATTTATTTTGCAGTTTCACAACTACAAAGCAGGAGAGAATTTTTTTCCCGAAAACAAATTATATATAGAATATTTCCAATATATAATTTAAATAGTTTACGTGGCATGATCAAAAATACAGTAAATGTTTAAATACGAAAACAATTGCTACACTAAAGGACTCATTGCCATTAACCACCCTTCAAAATATTTCATGTCACTTTGAACAGACTTTTCAGTCACAGGATTCATCATATTTTAGATCAAACCTTGTAAAGACATGAAAGAGCACTTCCAGAAGTGCTCAGAAAGTAACAGGAACGATGGGTTAAGTGTATTCCAGTCAAGTGGGCATTTTAAGGGAAGTGAAATACAATGTTTCACTGGAATATTTTTTAAATTTAAATATTCACTGAATATTTAATTCCCACTCATAGATTATGACATTTAATAGTTCTGAGCTGATGACATTTAGATGGAATTTCAAATTTTATTTGATGCTAGAATGGTCTGGGACTATTTGATTAGGTTGGTAGAGAGTAAATTTATTTCACATGTGCAATGTGCATGAATTCCAAAGATTAAAAAAGCATGTGACAGAAGGCCAAATGGCCCTCCAACAGATGTGGACATATCTTAATCTGCAGGAGTATAAATATTTTAAGATACACAAAGATAGAATATTAACTCATAACACAATTATGTGATTTTGTTAAGAATTTAGCCTAAGTTGTCTGTGGGCATCTATTTCTTGTTCTATGTGTTTTTAATGGGAGAAATAAAAGGAGCTTTGAGAAGATAAGACAGGGAAGAGAATGAGCCATAGGAAAGTACAAAGACCTGAGAGATTCAGCCCCATCTAGAAAGTCTGCCCACCCCTGAAACCGAAAGAGAAGAGGAACAAACCGTCCTTGGATTCTCTGTGACTCATGTGACTCTGCTGACACCTTAGTTTTGAGATTCTTGACTGCCTAGTTGTGAAAGAACAATTTTCTGTTTTTTTAAAGCACCTACCTATAGTAATTTAAGGCATTTCCGGAAAATGGGTACAATGTTGTTGGCTCTTGAAGTTAAAGGAGCTAACTGAGCCTGAAATTTACGTGACAAGGTATCAGAAAAGATAGGCTGGAAATTCCTGGACCTAAGCTGATGATGCAGTTGGCACCTGGGACGCCTTCCTCAGGTAAGGTGCCCACTCTACTCTTCAGGGTCTCTGGTGGATTGGACAAGGTACCTCATACGGTGGAGAATACTATCTATCTAGTCTTTTCAGGTTGCTTTAATGAAATTTTCTTTTGTCCTGTCCTGTCTATCTCTTTCTTTCTTTCTTTCTTTTTCTTTCTTTCTTTCTTTCTTTCTTTCTTTCTTTCTTTCTTTCTTTCTTTCCTTTCTCTCTCTCTCTCTCTTTCTTCTTTCTTTCCCTCTCTCTTTCTTTTCATTCTCTTCTTTTCTTTCTCTCTTTTTCTTCATCCTTTTCTTTTTAAAGTTTTTTTTTCTTTTTTCAGTACTTAGTATTGAACCAACGACTTTGCACTGGGCAACATTACCAGCTCTTTTTAAATACATTATTTAATTTAACTTTTATTTTGAAGATAGGATCTTGCTAAGTCATTTAGTTTCCTAGGCTGACCTCAAACTTGCAGTCATCCTGCCTCAGCCTTCTAGTATGCTTAGGATTACAAGTGTATGCCACCACCACACCTGGTAAACAAAATACTTTATACTGAATAATATATAAACAATGGAAATTTATCACTTACAATTCTAGAGTACGGAAAATCAGAGATCAAGGTGCAAGCCCATTCATTGTGAAGGCTGGTCATCTGCTTCTTATATGAAACTTTCAGGTACATCTTCTCATGACAGAAAGAATAAATGGCTCCCCATGGAGGTTTGTAGAGGGAAGAATCGCTATTCGTGACGGTGGAGTTCTCAGGAACTAGCGGTCTCCTAAAGGCCCTACATCTTTTTTTATTTTTATTTTTATTTATTTATTTATTCATTTTGTGGCACCAGGGATTGAACTCACAATGCCGGCTTCGAAATCACAACGCTGCTCCTACCGCAGCCTCCCGAGTGCTGGGATTAAAGGGGTGCGCCACCACGCCCGGGGGCCCTACATCTTAATACTATTGCGCAGGTGATATGCTTTCAGCAGAAAAACTGGGGGAAACAAAATACTGAGGTGATACTAGTTCATTTTCCTTAAAAGAGGTACTAATCACATTTTTATAAACCATTTAATAAATACCCAGATTCTTTTTTTGCTTTGATTTCTAGCTACTATAACCAAGTCTGCTTGATATATTTAACTGACTGATACTAATGAAATTAAAGCAGTAATACATATAAAAAGAATGTCATAGATGTATGAAGTTTTATGTTTTGGGAATATTTGAAACATAAATGAAAGTATTGTTTCCTAATGTTAAAAGGAAAGAGTATTATGTAATAGGTAACAGATGGATCAAAATGTTAATAGGGTACCTTAAATATAACGATATATTCATTGCTTTACCACTCAAATTTTGGTGACTCTGTACAGAGAAGTAGAATGTCATTACCTTACAAACATTAGATGACTATATTTTAATTTATGATGACCACCCTTATCTGAATATTAGTCTTACAAAAGTCAAGTGAGAACTTTAAGGTTATTCAACTGCTAAATAGTCATCAGAGGACTCAAATCAAGTAAATCATGGACTTAGTGTAGAAATTCCAAGCCTGAAGGCAAAGTATCATTAGGTATATTTATATAAGCACTGACAATTGGAGAGATGTTCACAGATTTCAAGAATTAGGTTAACTGCATGATTATCTGGGAAACAGGCTCTTCCCCACAAGACTTCTCTCAATTCTGGAGCAACAGGAACTTTGGAAAGTTCTTGAAGCCACCTTGATGCACTGTGATTCGGTAGGAAGATGGACTCCACCTTGTTACACAAACAGTGTAGTTTGCTAAAAGGCTACAGATTAAAAATATCCAAAGGGCAGTTTCACAGGGTGAAGTCCGAGGAACGCGCCAGATGCAGATCTTTTGCGGTCTTCACCTCATGCGGTCCTGAGCACGCAACTTGGAAGTGGGGTAAAATGCACGGATAATTACCAACCAAGAGCTCTCATTGGAGTCTTTGTCCTCAAACAGCTACAGGATTCAGCCGTCCAGTCTTGACTGCCTGAGTGTCCGTGGGACTGATCTCACTCTCTGGGTCTCAACCCCATCACTGTGTCGCTTTCTGTGGAGCAGTCAGATCCCTCCATGGAGACCACTCGAGGGGTCAGACCTCACCCTAATGTGTATCATCAGATGATCTGGCATAATGCAGGGGCCACTAGCAAACAGGGACCCTCCCGGCAGGCAAGCTATTCTAGGGCTCAGAGTTTAGCTTCCAGGTGCAGAAGGGAAAACCCAGACCTTCTCTTTCAACAGCACCAAGCCTTTTCGTACAGTCACTAATGTTGAACAATGGTTTTTTCGCCTTATTTGAAAATATATTGAAAAAGTTGGCAGATAAATTTTTTAGTTTTATTTGACATTCTTAAATCTGCATGATCATTTTCATTAAAAATTGACTGTGAGCCAGGCGTGGTGGCGCACGCCTTTAATCCCAGCACTCCGGAGGCTGAGATAGGCAGAGCGTTGTGAGTTCGAGGCCGGCTTGGGCTACAACAAGAGCTCAAGGCCGGCCTGAGCTACATAGTGCGACTCTGCCTCAAAAAAAACCAGGGCCGGGAGTTTGGCTCAGCAGCTTAAGCGCCTGTCTGGCAGGTACGAGGCTGTGAGTTCGATCCCCGGTGCCGGAAAAAAAAAAAATTGACTGTGATGATCACTACTGCATCTGCTTTGATGGTATGTACACACATGCATGTAAGGGTGTAAAAGGATAAAAAATAGAATATAGCTTGGGGGAACTACAAATTGCACTAGCAATGTTTTATAGAATTGTGAATTTCTTTAAAGAGCATTGTAACATTTAAGATATTCTAGCCCACTTAAAACATGGCACGCATTATAGCCCCCAAATGAGGGAAAATAGCAGTAAAATGTTAATTTAGCAAAGAATTACCATGTTTGACAGACCTACTTTCTTTTCTTTTACTTTCTCTACTACATTGTTTTACTCACAATAATGAATTTTTGCCATTATGGAAATAAAATACATCTTTGTGAAAATAGCCAGAAGCAAATGCTTCTACTTAAAAAGGAATTAAAATTATAATACCTATGAAAATTTAAATACATTCGTAAAGCTTTGCCAACAGTATTGAAGGAAATTAGTTAATTATATTAATGAGCATGTGTTTTATTATTTAGAACCTTACATTTTCTTTTCCTATGTGGGTTATAAAGTCTGAATTTCTATCTACAAAGAAGAGGAAAATAAATGTGTCAAAGGAATGGCTAGAAGCAAACCTGTGGATGTAGAATGAAGCATAGAATGTGTGACTGTGGAAATTAAGATTGGATACTAAATGAGTTTTGTTTCAGCTTTCTGTCAAAATATCAACTATTTCAATCCTAAATTTTTGAATCTGCTTATTTTATTTTCCTCAGCTCTAATCCAAGCCCCATGAACATGTAAAACAAAAAGCAACTTTAGGAGTGGAGATATAGCTCAGCAGCACAGCATCTGCCTGGAAAGTGCAAGGTCCTGAGTTCAATTCCCAGTACCAAAAAAACAAATAAATAAAAATTTAAAAAGTCAGCTTCACATGGTATGTATGCTTTACTTCAGCCATTCTGAAAACTGAAGAACCAGTAATGCCATCTCCATAAATTTCAGTTAGTTAGCAAGAAGTAGCGGTGACTACAGAGAGAGGTTGTAGAGAATGTCAGAAATGTCCCTGTGCTCAGTGCACAGAGAAGGCCAGAGGGAGAAGCACATCCTAGTGCATGACTTGGTTATGCCAGATGGCGTGTTCACATTTGATCATGGAGATTGTTATGGTTTTTGTCTGGATGTCCCCCCAAAGCCTCACGCGGTCATAGGTGGGGCTTTTTCAGAGGTAGTCAGATCTAGAGTGTGTGACGCTGGGATTGATGCATGGTGCAATGCTAGGATCAAGGGCACTAGGATTAGGGGTGTGAGTAGCCTGCCCTGAGTAGCCTGGGTAAGATACAAGGTATAGAAAGAGCTGTAGTTGGCCCTCGTTGCTTTGCTACCCTAGGTCTGCATAAACTGTTTTTCCTCTCTAGTGCTCCTCTGCCATCTGCTACCCTGCCTTGGAGCCAGCTGATTTTAGACTGAAACCTCTGTAAACTGTGAGCTAAAACAAATTTCCCCCCGAATTTTGGGTTTTGGGTATTTTGTCTTAGCATAAGCGAAAAGTAACTAAGACAGGGATCAAGCGCTGTAACAGTATAAATAAAAATTAATACTAAATTAATGAACCAAGATATAGTTTCATTTAACAACAACCAAACACCCAGGCAAGCAGACTATGACTCTGACAATAACAATATAGCATTCAAAAAATGTTTCTTTCTTTTTAACGTGCCTATAATTATACATATTTATATGGTACATCACGATAGTGAGACACATGTATATACAATGCTATGATGGAATTGGAATAGTTATCATGTTTATTACTTCAAAAGTCAAAACTGCTGGGTTGTAAAATCATTCGAAATTCTCCCTTCTCCAGGTGTGGCAGCACCTATCATGCTCTGGCCTGAGGCAGGAGGATTGCGGTGAGTTCAAGGCCAGTCTAGTAAGCTACATAGTGAGTTCAAGGCCAGCCTGGACTACCTAGTGAGACTGTGTCAAAAGACAAAAGAAAGAAAGAAAGAAAGAAAGAAAGAAAGAAAGAAAGAAAGAAAGGGAGAGAGAGAGAGGAAAGCAAAGCAAAGCAAAGAAATTCTCCTTTCTAGCAATTTCAAAATATATAATGTTGCTTTCAATGGCCACCCAACTTTGAGCGTATTCCTGCTTTTAAAGTGAGAGATGTTTCGCTCAAGCTCTTCTGCTTCCTCTGATCCCACTGGCAGCCCCTCTCTCTTTTGTAACCGGCCTACTATTCTTTACTTCTTTTTTGTAAAACTAGAACATGTTTGTAGCACATGATTACACATGTGGGGAGCCAGTATATATGCATAACACAGCCTGATTCTTTTTTTTTCACTGCCTACCCTTGCCCTCCCTACCTGCTTCTTCCAACTTTTTTTATGTAATAATCTTTTACAAAATCTCATGAAAGTATTACTAGTAGTGAGCTAAATATACTCATAAGAAAGCATAGAACTTTGCTTTATATATATATATGACAAGTTCTATCTATCTATTCTTCTATCTATCTATCTATCTATCTATCTATCTATCTATATCTATGGAAAGTTCATTCTATCTATAGAATTCCATTGCTAGTTTACTGAAATTGCAGATGAAAATTTTCATTTCCTCCTCCTAGAAATCAGCAAAATATAGGGATGAGGCCCTCAAAAAGCAAGAAGCAAATGAATCAAATACTTCGTTTTTATATGGAGTGGTAAAAATGAAGGAAAGTTGTACTGATTACAAGAGAAGCACTATATCTCAGTTGCTTTAAGAATTCTCAAATATTCCTATCCTAGATCAAGCTAGATCAAGCCCAAGGACTGCCAAGGCTGCGATGTTCATTTGCAGAGCTGTGTGTAGTCCTGCCATGGGACTCTTCTCCTGGTGCTGCATTCATTAGTAATAGTAGAAGAGCAGAAGAGGAAAACTTGGCCATGGTCCTGCTGCACCCCTTAAAAGTGTATCTCATTCCACATGTCCTGAAATAAGCAAAAATAGCCAATTTCTAAAGTCAGTGATGCTCTTTTCACAAAAACGCACGAAGCAGAGAATGCTAAGAAGCTAGCACTAGAAAACCATTAGAAATCTTGATTCAAAAGGATTTACACACCAGATGTTTCCATTGTGAACCCCACCTTCCTTTGACACCTTGAGAGTTCTTGAATACTGGAGGACAATGCACTGTGGTAAGACCCGGGAGGAACAAGAGGGCTGTTTTCTTTCATGGTTGTAACTTGATGAATACGAAAGAAGGTGAGAGAAAGAACCTGCATGATCCTTGACTTCAGGAGAATTCAGATATAGCTTAAGCTTAGAGGACATTACAAATTAAAGTTAAGATGTAGGAATTTCTTTTCTTCTCCTTTTAATTGTAACTTCCTGGGACAAGTCTGCAGTACAGAATGACTACATTCCTGTGGGCAATGGATACATGTACATAACACGTCCTCATTTCGTGCTTTATCCCCTTCCCAAGGCGTCCCGGTCTTCCTCCTCCACCTCTTGGTCCTTGTACCTTTGCAAAAGACCTATCACCTGTTTCCTGTTATCTTTTATTTTGATATTTATTTATATTTTGTGTTCTGCATATAAGAGAATCTATGTGATATTCAGACTTGTGTGTCTGATTTATTTCACTTAACATTTTGGTTTCTTTAAAGAATGTTTCCCAATGTGTCCCTTGAAGAGCTTCCTTTCACCAAAGTACAGGTTCTTCTCAAGGCAGCCAGATGGAGTAGCAGCAGGTAGAAAATTCGAGGCAAATGAAAACAAGAATGTTAATTAAATCTATCAATCCAGACAAAAGGCCGAAATCAGGCGTCATTTCTGAGCTAGGGAGACCACTGAGGGTCAGCCCGAAGCCTGCTCAGATAAGGACAGAGTTTTGTTACATTTTTCTCCCTTTGTGACTGTGGGACTAGCGTCCCCCTGGTTCCTCTGGCAGAAGATCTGAAGAATCTGACAGATTTCTAGCATTGCTTTCTACAACCTCTCCCTTCTCATCTCTATTGACTTTTTTTTCTTTCTTTCACTGAGTTGTGAAATAGAATCCTGGAGGAAAACCAGGAAGATTACTGACATTCACGAAAGATATTCTTTGTCCTCTCCCCCTCTTTTCCATGCTCACGGTTTCAGTGAGTGTCGGAGGAATTGTGCATGCCCTCGCGGTGACTGAGACAGGAAGGGACTGCTCCTTTTCGCCCTAATGCCGGCCCTCAGGAGGTATGGAGACACACGCAGGTGAAGCTGAGTCTACTACTCACAGGGCACCCTGGGCTGGGCAGATTTTCCAGTGATATTAATCAGACTGATGTAAAATATAGCAAGAAAGCAAATATAAACTATTATGACTACGCTAGAGATATTTAATTAGTACCAATGAAGTAGTACTCTCAGAAGAGATCACACAG
>RJWM01040127.1:0-15679 GCA_004363535.1 Dasyprocta punctata
AAGGAGAAGCATGATGCCGTTAGGGCCCCGGCCACCTCCGCCCGTGACCGCGATGAGCAGCCTCCAGAGGCGGAGGCCGCCAGCGCTCTGCACAAGCGCAGCTCGGTACTTCACCGGCGTTGTTGAATCCGTAGGACTCCCTGGCTTTGGCCGCGGTGTACTGAGCGGTGGTCCATTTGCCGTAGCGGTTGGGATCCAGCTCTATCAGGTCGAAGGGAGGCTCCCCCTGCAGGATCCAGTCGCTGAGGTACTTGCCCACCCCGCCGGCGTGGACGATGCCGTACCTTTCGGACACAGACACAGGCCCCGCTCACTATCGAGTGGTGACTCACGTCCAGATACTTTACAGGGCCCCGAGCTGGAGTGTTCTGTGCTCTTCTGAACACAAAGGAACATAATCTTTACTATCCGCTCTCCATTTACAATGCGTGCTTAGGAATCCACATTAAACCTGCCTGGCTCGATAGCTGGTTTGTTTCCCCAATGCTGAGAGGCGGATCTGCGAATACCTCTACCTCCGAACCGTGGGAAGGAAGGGAGTGGGCGAGCGAGGAGGACGGAGGCAGAGGACAGCCGGTGCGGCCGGCCCTCGCTGGCCCTCCTGAGCTCTGACCCCCCGGCTGATGGGCAGCCGGAAGGCAGCACGCGTGCCCCAGACCCAGCTCGGCTCGGTCCTGCTCAGCTGTGGCCTCGTGGCGAGGAGCCGGGCTGAGGCCTGGAAGCACTCGGATCAGACGCCTGCACCTGGGCCTGCAGGGAGCGGGAAAGGAGCTCTGGTCCCCGCGCTCTGCAGCCAGTGGGTTCCGTGGCGGAGAGACTGGGTTGTTTCCCACTCTGCAGGAAGATGCTTGAAAGCCAAAAACGCAGCTGAGTTTCTGCCATCAGCGCAGCGTGGTCACAGCTGGGTGCGGCCACGGGCAGAGCACCGCTCGCGCTCGCCTGGTGAAGGCCTTCACGGCACGTTCATCAGGGGCGAAGTCAAGAGCGGCTTCCGAATAATCAAGTGGGCCAAAGACTCTGGGAGAGAACTGGGGACAGGGGCTGCCCGGGCAGGGAGGGAACGCCGAGGACAGCGCTCAGCAGCTGGAGCCACACGTTCCAAGGACACGGGTGGCGGCCGGCAGACTAGAAGTGCTGAGTAGCTCTCCTCCCAGCAAGACACCAATTTTGCTACTTTAGAAAATGAATGCCTAGGTTGCTAGGAGGCTGCTTCTCCAGGAGAACAGAGGCAGCGAGGGACCCTTTATCCTCCTCTGGCGATCCCAGCACTAGGCCTGACAGAGCTGGGGGGTCCCTGGCTGGATGGGACGGGGGAGAAAAGTGGAGTTCTAGAAGCTGTGACATGATGGCGGAGTGGGGTTGACATCAATATTCACCAAATTAATGGGATGAATATTAGAAATAAAGCTCCAAAGAGGCAATGGAATTATAGAGAAACACATCATGTGGGCAAACACAAATTATGGTGAAAAAATGCATCAGGTACATTGTACGTTTGCTATTCTGAATTATCTTTGTCACATTGTGTTATGAAAAATCCTCCTAAGATGGGGGCAAATTGACCTGCCTGAAGGTAACAGCATGAAACAAGACATGAATAATTGAAATGGCAGGAAATAGACAAAGAAAACTTCAGGAAACAAGTGTCTTTCTGGGCACTAATCTTTAAAACTTCTATAGGTAATTAAGCCATTATATAGTCAGCATTTTAACACTGAAAGCTTTTATTTCTCGTGTTGTTCCTTGACCATGAAAGAGAAAATTCTCTCTCTCCCCCACCTCTTTTTCTCTCCAGTGTTTTCCTTTTTGTTCTGGAATTACGGGACCAGCCTTAGCTAAATCAGTGATTTTGTGATCGCTGCTGAGTTCACAGAGATACTCACCCAAAGCCTACAGCCACCCAGTAGTTCCTGACCCCCTGGTGTGGGCCCACCATGGGCAGGACGTCAGGGGAGTACATGATGGGGCCGTTGACCACAGTGGTGATGCTGGCCTTCTGCAGGACTGGAACCATCTCCATGGCCGCTTGCACATGGTCCGCGATCCGGTCGAGGTCAGACTCGAAAAGCTCCTTTCCAAAGCCTGCAACAACGCCGCCCTGTGGTCAACGTGCCCTCGCACACAGACAAGTGCTCCAAAGTGATCGGAGTCTAAATCGGCACCTGCCGTCCACAGAGCCCCCTCGTCATGCGGCAGAGAACAATGATGCTGTTCTGGAAACACATCGCTTTTTTAATTTACAGAAATTTAAATGTGTCTATGTTAAACTTCCACTGTTTAATCCAATCCTAATTTTAAAAATACAAAGAACGATAATTTGGCTTGTCAGGAGTGATCTTTACCCTTCAATTAACCTTCAGAGCCCGTCTCAGCCCCACCTCCTGGTGAGGGCAGCCCAGGGGACGCGGTCCGGCCAGGACCCCTGAGCCCCATGTGGCACTGGCCGCCCTCTGCAGCCTGCCCCGTGCCCTCCCTCGTAGAGTGGGGCCTCCGGTCTGTCCCACAGTCACTGAAGAGCCCTGACCCAAAGCAGGGCCAGCAGGGCACCAAGTGTCCCCCTGCTGCCCCGTCCACGTGGCGCCTGGCCAGCCCCTCCTGGGGAGCACGTGTGGGGGTGCCGGGTGGCTCAGGACGTGGCGCACTTGCCCAGCTCGGCCTCCAGCGGGCAGGATTCCCACAACCATTACCTTCTGTGTTTTTGAGGCGGTGCTGGCCCCACAGAAGGGTGGGGAGGGACGGGGAAGCCACTCAGTCCCGCCTCTGAGCAGGCCTCCGAGGGGTCGGCGCCAGCGCCTGCTGGACGGAAAGGCTCCTTCCCCACCCTAAGCTGCTTACTGAGGCAGAATTCCAAGCCAAGGCCGGTGCTCCATGCGCGCATCCCAGCACAATGCGAGGCCGGGACTGGAGAGTCACAAGTTCAAAGTCAGCCTTGGCAACTTAGTGGGCAAATTTTTAAAAAAGGTCCTCTCCAGTAACCCACATGTGCGCACACACACATACACATACACATACACCTGTCATATTTCAGTACCCCAGTGACATTTTAGTCCCCTTTATTGATTAGAACCTAGGCACCCCAAATTTTAACCTGGCCCTGAGGAAATATTTCATGAGAAAAGAAAAAGAAGGATCCATCTCCCTTACAGAACTTGAGGGAGTTTGCATGCAGCCAGGGCCCGTCCTGTCCCGGGAGCCCGGCGGCCTCAGTCAGCAGGCGGCCTCTGCTGCCCACCTGGGGCCCGGGGGAAGCTCAGGGCTGCCCCTCCAAACCCCGAAACTGCTGTGCGCAGGTGGAGGGCGGAGAGCGAGGCGGCGGCTGGAGGGTGGGGGGCGAGGGCCGCGCCGGGGCTTGCCCAGCCCTGAGAAGGGTGCACCTCGTCTCTCCGCTCAGCCCTGCTGCGTCCTCCAGGGTGGTGGGAGACGGGCACCCCAGGGTGCAGGCAGCTGCTCACACGGGGGACGCACTCAGCGCCCTCCGCGGCTGCTGGCCCCGGGCCCTCGCGTCGGCCTGCAGCACCCACCTGGGGGGACGCCCCCGCTGACCCACGCATCCAGGACCTTCATCTTCTCCTGGCTCTCGTAGGGCCCGAGCAGCAGCCCGTCCCGCTCCTGGCGGAGGTAGTAGGAGCCCTCCAGGTCCCGGAGCACCGGGAGCTCTCGCCGCAGGGCCCGCACCTCGGGGATGCTGGAGGTGACCAGGTACTGGTGCTGCACCGGGACGAGAGGGTGCTCCAGGCCGACCATCTGGCCCACCTCGCATGCCCAAAACCCTGCGGGGAAAAAAGCATTGTAAAATGGCGCCACAGACACGAACACAGCATGCAGGACAGGACGTCGTTGAGGAGGCTTGGGTCCTCACGGCAGGTCTAAAGACTGTCACCACGGCAGGTGGGTCCGTCCACTTCCCAACCCCCTCCCCGAACCTGCGATGCCTGGAATTCCAAGCTACACCATTGCTGGCTTATTTAAAAATTTGAAAATGTACATACTTTGGAAGAGATGACGCCTTAAGTGTTACCTATTATTTTTAAAGTCCAGCTTGAATGAGTTTGTAAGACCCTGTTATGGTTGATACATTGTGTCACCCTGAGAAGTTTAGAAGTTTAACTAAGCAGCTCAGCAGGGAGCCAGGGTTCTTACTTTGTAAGCATCCTCATCCTGTGCAAAGGAGGGTAGGGAGATTTTGTGAGTGCTACGCTGGCCCCGGGAGCGGTGAGGGGGAGTCCTGTGTACAGTGTAAGGGAGGAGAAGAGGCTTGTTCTCCCCTCTTTTGTTCTGGCTGCTTTTGCTGGCTGCTGCCTTGAAGTGTTGCCCCTGTGCCAGGCCACCCTGCCTTGGAGCCAGCTGATTATGGACTGAAACCTCCACAAACAGTGAGCTAAATAAACCTTTCCTTCCTTCATTTTGGGCGGCAAGTATTTTGTCTCAGCAATGAGAGAAAAGTAACCAAGACAGACCCTTTGCTGCGGGGAGAAGGAAGGCGCTGGCTGTCGGAACCAGGGTGGCCCCGGTGCCAGTGTAAGGCCCTGAGTTCGCTCCCAGCACCGGCGCTGAATGGCTGTCATTTGTTCGGGTCATGCTGCTGCCTGACCATCAAAGCACTGCCCAGGAGAGAGGACTCTGTTTGCTTGTTTGATAACATTTGTATTTACTTATTTATTTTTGGTACAGGGAATTGAACGTGGGGCTTCATGCTTGCCAGGCAGGTGCCATGCCACTGAGCTGTATTTCTGGCTCTGTTTGATAATAATTTTGAGTAATCCTTCAAATTATTAGAGAATCTTGTTTTAGTTGTTGCTTTAGAGGTTGCACTCCCTAAGTTTTTAATCACTTCTGTTTCTGGTTTTTAAAAGTCTGAGAGTAAGTCCTACTAAACACATGATTTTTCTCTAGGACCACTAAAAATATTTTGTTAAAAAAATAACATCAAGCTGGTGGCACACACCTGTGATCCCAGCACTCTGAAAGCTGAGGCAGGAGGATCACTATGAGGTCAAGGCCAACCTGGGCTACATAGTGGGCTCAAAGCCAATCTGTGATACATAGCAAGACCCTTCCTCAGAAAACCAAAACATAGAATGCAATTTTAAAAAGCATCTATCAGAAGTAGCAATTTAGAGGAAAAAATCAGAAGGATACATATTCCTGGCAAGACTTCATCATACTATTTGATCTGACAAGTAATAAAGAACATTTTCACTTTATAATTTAAACAACAATTCAAAGAAAATCAGTGCCTGCCCCACGCTTGCTTTAAATTCTAACGAACCGCTATGAACAATAAGCCCAGCTTGGAGGGCACAACCGTTTCCACTAGGATCTTTTATGTTGCGTGAAGGTTACAGAGGCCTCACTCACGTAGCCTATTAGCAAGTGTGCTAGCTCCAGAATCAAAGGACCTGGTCCCGTCCTAGCTCTGAGGGGCCTGGCTGTCCCTTGGCCAAGTCCGAGCTGGACCTTGCCCTGAACAAGTGGGAAAGGACCAGGTGTAGGATCATCTCAAGTGCCCAGCCGGCCCTGCCGCTCGGCCTGTCCGGACTGCAGCAAGGCAGCCTGAAGAAAAGTTACAGAGCCTGTTTAGTAACATTCTGAAAGGAAAAGGGTTACAAGTTTTGGGCTGGAGTCAAAAGTAATCAGAAATGAATGACGGAGAACAAAAGTGGTCAAATTTATCCTACCAAGCAAATTGAGAACGAAGACAATGCTCAGAAATTTGCACAGTGGAATGCAGTTATTAGCATAAATGGTGAACAAAGAAAGGGAAAAAGCCTGATTTGACAAAATGGAATCTGGAGTGGAAGAAAATAGGATAACGAAGGACAGAGCGCTCTGGCGCCAAGGACACAGAGACACAGGGAAGGCCCGGGGCTCAGAAACGAATCTGACGGCACACAGAGCTTCCTGGCAATGTTCGCGGAACGAAACCTTACTTTATGACTAAGTATTTCTCGGCTACTTTAATAAAACACTAGATTTGTTTTGTTTTGTTTTGTTCTGTTTCGTTTGGTACCAGGGATCAAACTCATGACCTCGCCCTTGCCAGGCAGGGTCCTGTGCCGCTGATTTTTAAAGATCCGATGCTCACCTGCAGCGTTCACGACTCTGTTTGCTCGCAGACATCCTTGTGGGGTTTCCACGTCCCACGTTCCGTCTGACCTGGGCTTCAGAGAAGTCACGGGGGCGGGGTATTTTAACAGGGCCCCGTATTTCCTGGCCCCAGCAGCCAAGGCCATTGTTAGGGAATAAGGATCAATGTGACCATCTCCAGGGTTATACAGTCCGGCTAAAATCTAAATCAATCATATGAGAGTCAATATTCACACAAACAGACCCGTACTGCTTAGCACAAATGTGTACTGCCAGCCCACGTTTGATAACTCTGGGCTTTCAAAGTGCGCCTGGGAAAGCTCGGTCCCTCCGCACATCTTAGTTTTCCTAAGTCCTGCTTAGGATTTGCCCGAGTGTTAAGTAGACGGCTAAGTAGGAGGTTTGCCCGTTCCCCAAGCCCTTCCCCCTCCGAATAGCAGGGGAGCTCCGGCATTTACCGGGGTGGCTGGCCACTGAGGACGAAGGGTCCAGCTTCCAACCTGCCTGGCAGCTGCTAGTTCCGGCTGGTACCTAAAACTACGACTAAATTCTGGTCAACAGAAATCCAAATAAAATACCATGTGTCAGCTGCCACAACCACGTGCCTTTCTTCCTCGTCCCTCCCTCTGTCTGCTGTCTGCCCTGCAGACAAGAGGGCGGGCGGTGGCACTACCATCTTAAAGTCACGTCATTATTGTGTGATAAGACTCACACTCCGGGGTGACAGAGCCATGGTCTGGAAGGTGACTAGGTCCCTGAAGTCTTTATGAAAAAGAGTCACCATCTCAGACTCGGACTGCGTAAACAAAACGAGAAAAAAAGGCTTACATCTCGTTTAAGCATTATTATTTTAGTTTCTGACATGTAAAGCTAAATGTAATCCTATCATAACAGTTAGAATTTACATTTAATTGTTTAACATTGTTAATGAATTTGCCAAAAAATTTACATAAACTTAATTCAAAATTCCACAACTAATTTTTGCATGCCAACTGTATGTTAGGACTTCAGACTAGATACTGTGGGGAGACAGAAGAGTGGAACTAACTGGAAATTAACTGACAGAATGAACACAGTGAAATATTATAATTTTAGGTCTCACCTACTCAACAAAAATCTATTTAGCACCAAATATGAACAAAGAGCTCTTGTCAGATATTATTTATGCAGCATTTCAATGAGTGTGTGGTTTGTCCTTTATCCTATAAGTGTTGACTGACTTTCAGGTGTTAAACCAACCCTGCATTCCTGGGATATGTTCCATACATTCATGCTGTGCAATCCTTTTGATATATTGCAGAAGTCAGTTTGTCAGTATTTTGCTGAGAAGTTTTGCACCTATATTTTTTTCTTGTGATATCTTTGGTTTTTGGTATCAGGGTAATACTGGCTTTATAAAATGAGTTGGGAAGTACTGTTTTCTACTTTTGAGTCTGCAAAGGGTTAGCATTAATTCTTTCAGTGTCCAGTAGAATTAACCAGTGAAGCCAAGTGGGCCTGGGTTTTTATTTGTGGAACACTTGTGACAACAAATGTAAACCTTTTAGGTGCAAGGGAGCTTTAGTTTTAATGAAATTTACATTCCCAAAGACTTCTGAGTGTCGTATTGAGCATTTTGTACGTGGCTGTGCCCTTGGCACAGTGGTCTCCTATCTGTTCGACTTGGCATTCTGCCTGCATCCAGAGACCACCCCTCATGGGGACTGCCATTGCTCAGTGCCCTTGGGGAAGTCTTGATGGTGAGAAGAACGCCAGCAAAGTACGGCAGGTCTGACACACAATGAGAGTGAAGCACGTCCTTACGAGGACTGGAGTCAAAACTTCAGTGCAGACAGTGCAGGGCTGAATCCCAGCCTGCCGTTCACTGCTAGCACAGAGCACTGCAGAGGAGGGCAACTGCCCACCAGCGACCGCAGCATCGGAGGGCCCACAGAGACCGGAACGGCTGCCGCAGCTACCGCCGGGTGATGAGGGGCGGTTTCCGTGCACGGCCCCACAGTGCACGCGCAGTGGAGGCAGACAGCCGGGCTCAGACCTTCCTCCAGCTCCTCCTGACTGAACGACTTAGCCCACTGGGTACACTGTCTGAGATTCAGCATCCTGTGTAGCAATAATATATACTTTATAATACTATGAAGATTAAATAAAATTATGCACAAAAAGGGCTCAACATGGTCCTTGGTGCATAACTATGTGACACAGTGTTAGCGTTACTATTATTCAAAAGGAGTGCTCATTGAGTAGGGAAAAATCACCACATTCCCTGTCAAGTGGGATTTCTCAGGAAAATTTGGGCTAAATCTAGATCCATGCCTGGAACAGCATCTGTTAGGGAAGTACAGCTAGGAGCTAGGTGATATTTGTGGAACATACGTAGCATTTTAAGTTGCTTTTCAAAAAAAATAACTTGCTAGAACTTATTCAGGGTCAGCTCTCTGCAGTCCTCAAGCAGGTCTCTGCATGGAGAGCTTTGCACCTGAGGGACAGCAGGAAGGCATGGGAAAGATTTCCTCAGTTCTCACAGTGAAGAGCTGGCAACAGTTCTAATTACCGTTTCATATTTCATTTAGTATACATAACAGCCCACCTGAAAATTTGCCAAAAATCCAGCATTAATCCTCTAATTTTGCCATTTGAAGTACATATGCAAAGTATTTCTATTTTGAATTAACTTCTTAACATTTAAAAATTTGAATTCAACTCAACAATTGGTAAAAATGCTCCTCAAATACCTTATCCATGTTAAGTAAAGGAAACATCTCTTGGATTTTTTCAGGTCCAATAATATACTGTTCCGTAGCATGCCAGCCGGTGCGTGTCATTTGGTATTTAAATTCATCTACCCTTACAGGGGTTGTAGCAATTCTGATACTTCCTGGCTGATGGAATCCTACCACCTGTGATAATAATTCCAAGAAAAGAACATGTATCAATTGTTACTTGGCACTTAAACACAGATCTGTAGCACACACAAAAAAATGCAGGTGTACGGGAACAGTGATGCTTTGCAGAGCAAGTGTTAACTGCATAAAATGTTTGCATCTTCTGAAAAGACATTCAGCAGCAGCTATTCCCCCAGTGCCTCCTCTGTACCCAGCACCATTCTGAGCCCCAGAGATGTGGGGGTGAATGGGAAAGACAAAGACCCCACCTTGATGAACTTGGCCACCTACATCTGAAGACAGAAAGCGAAACGCACAGCAATAACCCAGCTGAACTTAATGTACAGGCGGAAATGATGATTCTAGAGATGAGGTGAATTAGACAGCCAAACATCCGTTTGACATTGGTTGAAGTCCTACAGTTGACCACGCCTCAGCAAGGGCCTGGGTTACAGGGATAAAAGAAGCTGTCCTCGCCTTCAAGATGTCATGATCTATCAGGGGAACCAGCCAGGGAAGCCACAGTTACAATAGAGACAGATCGGCATTATCTGCGTGGAGTGCAGGAACGCTCTTAGGATGAGGAGATGCGCCACTGGGCTCGGGAAAGCGGGGAGCAATGCTGCTTCAGGCAGAAGAAGCAACAGAAAAACACGTAAGTAAATACACGCAGAAAGCACGAATAGAAGCGGAGCTGGGGAGCCAGCGCACGGCAGATCTGTGGATAGCTGCAGCACACATCGTGAAGAGACAGTGGGATGGCAGCGAGGCGGGCGGGGCCACCGGGTGGAGATCAGGCTGCCGGAGCCGCAGCAGGCCCTGGGCCCTGCCCTGCAGGGGCGGGGGCAGCCGGTGGCCCGCAGGAAGGAAGACCCCCCAAGAGCAGAAGCAGCCTTCAGTCTTAGCCTGCAGAACTCCGCCAGCCCCGTGTCTGGAGGACACAAGCGGCAGGGTAAGAGTGAGGGTCTTCCCGAAGCACTGTCCACGCCTGCGATGAGTTAGCACACGCCATCGTCAGACCTTGCTGTTGAGTGGCAAGGAGGCTCCGGGTTTTTTTTAATTTCTAGATTTAACCGCTGGCTAAAGATAGTTTTGGAAGCTTTTCTTTTAAATTGTGATTATTTATTTATTTATTTATTTATGTTTGGTACCAGCAATCAAACTCATGATCTTGTGCTTGCCAGGCAGGTGCTGTGCCACTGAGCTATATCCCTGGCCCTGGAAGCTGTTTTTTATTCTTGCTTCATTTAAAAACAAAAATGGCTAATTGCATGGATAATACACATCATTAAGTTAATTTAAACACAAACAGCAGAGGTTCTTACCTTGACCCTGCCCTGTTTCTCTGCGACATTAGTGGGGTCACTGCGTGTAGCACTACGCATAATACCTCAGACCCCTCAGAACCTGCGTGGATTCGAACAGACCAGTCTCCCAGAGGAGTTCAAGAGCAATGCATTTACCTGCCCGGTTTCCTCCTCCAGCTTCTCATAAAGTTTGATGCTGTAATAGTGTATTCTCTTCAGGTTTATTCCAGGATGAAAGTAAGTTGTTAATCCTGCCTGAAAAATGGAGAGAAAAAGAAATTCTGAAAAAAATTTCCCGAAATATTACTAGTTCATCTGCCATAAGCAACAACTTAATCCTGGCAAGAAACAGATGCACTGACCGACCCCTAGAGATGAGAACTCACCAGAACCAGAGCACAAGTGTCCAGAGCACAAGGCTTGGGACACGTCACACGGCACAACCTCAGTCACGTCAGGAAAGCAAGAACCAGACAACAGGCATATATGGTGCCTAAAACGTCAGGCAAAGGAGCATTGGAGACCCAGAAACAGGATGGGTCAGAGAGAAGGCTTAGGAAGGTCTGCTGTGGTTAACTGCCCTTCATCTGAAATGCTTCATACCGGAAGTATTTTGGATTTTGTATCCTTCTGGATTTGGGGATATTTACAGACATGTAATGAGATATCTTGGGAATGGGGCCCAAGTCTTTATCAACAAGCAATTCATTTATATTTCACATCACCTTATGAATATGGTCTGAAGTTGTTTTACATAATTTTTTGAATACTTCTGTGCATAAAACAAAATTTGTGTACATTAAATCACCAGTTGGCAGGTGTGGAGTTTTCCCCTTATGGTATCCCACCAGTGGCAAAAAGTTTCCAAGTGCTTTGGATCTTGGACTTTTGGACTAGGAATGATCAAATTGTATTAGGAAGCACAATTCATAATACTGTTATTTTAAAAAGATGGTCCTTACACACAATGGAATACTACTCGGCCATAAAGAAGAATACACTTGGGTCATTTGTAAGAAAATGGATGCACTTTAAGACCATAACATCAAGTAAAATAAATGAGGCCCACTATATCACATAGTTTCTCTCTTATGAGAAACCCAAGATATAAATAAAGAGCAAAATAAAAGATAGATAATAGGAAAAATGGAGTTCGATCTTTTGCAAAAGGGGAGGGAACCAAGAGCTGGACGGAGGAGGGAAGGGGTGAGAAAAGCATTAAGATTTGTTTGTACCTGTGCCAATGCCCTATGAGGAATTCAATCATTACGTACTGCAGACATGTATTGAAAAACAAAAGTCAAAAAAGGGAGTATGTGGGAAGCCATCCAAGGGTGAACTTGAGCCAGCAAACCATGAGTGCACACATCCCTTAAACAGAGGGACCACAGATAAGCCAAGGGCTCCCCTGATCCAGTCCCATGAGTGAAGCAACCCTCTTCTCCTGTCTCTTCTTGCTGAGACAAAAGTATCTGACACCCAAAGTTAAAGGAGAAAAGGTTTATTTAGCTCACAGTTTGTGGGGGTTTCAGCCCATAATTCATGGGCCCCAAGGCAGGGTGGCACGGCAGAGGGGCAGCTGTTCATGGTGCAGAAGACAGCAAAAGCAACAAGAGCAAAAAGGGAGGGGCAGTTTCTTTTCTTCCTTGTACTGTATGCAGACTCCTCACCCTAGGGTGGGTTTAGCAACTGTGCTCTCGATCCTAGCACTAGACAATGAACCAGTCACAAACTCTAGATTAGCTGCCTCTGAAAATTTCACCTCCCATGATTGCATGAGGCTGTTGGGGGACATCCAGACACAAATCATAACATAACATGTTCCTTTCCTTGAATTGCAAAATTCAAGAATTAGAAAATTTCTGCTAATTAGAGCCTGGTGAATAGGTGGATAGCCTCTTGTTAACTTTGGTTAATGTTGTCCAATGAGCACATAGATAACACCTTGTAAGTGTCTGCTGGATAGATATTGATTACTGTCTGGAAAAAGATATCCAAATACCAGCCATGCTGAAACGCCCTTTATCAACTCTGTCAGATGCAATGTCAAATCCAGACAAAGAATTCCAGGCAATTATATGGAGCAAGTTCTCCTAATTAAGTATCTGGGGCCTCACTTTGCAGCTAATTTTATCTGGAAAGTTCATCAGAACACAATCTGTTCAAACCAAGACCTGTGTGGGAATATTTATATCTTTCTTCTATGGTAGTGGTGGACTTCTGGTTCTCTGAAACTCTAAAACATTTAAGTTTGTCAACCATCCTTTTTGAACCAGAACCCCAGGGTTGCTACCTAATACTTGTTCTAGTATCTGCACATAATCATAGCTATATTTCAGACCAAAAAATCCTAACCCAGCTTATGGTCATCCTGCAGCACAGGTCTCTGTGTAAGAGCCGAGAGCGTTCTGTTAGAGTGAGATGTGAGTTGGGCTCTTTGGCTTAGTGGTCAATCACTACATTTTCCTTTCCTGTGTTTGACATTTAATGTACACTTGAACTTTCCTAGTTTGGTAATAAGGAACCCCTGGCCTTCCAGTATCTGCTGCTGACCCACCCTGGTTTTGTCTTCAACGTACGTCTTGTCAGTGGAGGAGATGAGTACTCATGAGCACGGGCCTGAGGCTGTGACCGCCTGGCTTCCCGGAGACCCTGACCCGCCAAAGCCGGGCCTCAGAAAGCTCCGTCATCTTCTACACCGTCTGCAGTGTGCGGCCTCTTCCTCCCCACCCAGAAGTCAGGAGCTGATGCTTTTCCTCTGAAAGTCCTACGGGTTCATTGTCATAAAGCTTGTTATTCAAGACATTTAGCCAATGTACTTCATGCAGGGAACAAGCGCCTTTAAACATGAATGGCGAAGGAAATGTTCAGCTCTCCTTTTGCAATAGTCTGCTTGTGTCTACTGGAAAAGTCACACCATTCTCCTTTTCTGGCTGCTAGAACAGTGAGCAGTGAGACAGGCGTGCAGTTCTCTGAGGCTGTTCTCCCTTTTATATACGCTGGGTTTGTCATTTAATTACAGTTTTTTGAGTGACTCACATCAGCGCCTTCACTGTGTTTAAGTGACTGGAATATTCTTGCACAGACTCTATTGTTCATTGTGACATGACTACATCCCAGACCACAGACAGGGGCATAAAAACTGAGAGCTAAGGGTAGGGAAGCGCTGGGAGTGCAGACGTCTTTACTAGGAATGGGGCTTTGCTTTCATTTGAAGAAAGAAAATGATCATGGTTGGAGGAGAAGATAAAGGAGGGAAGATGGGACAGACAGGTACTCACTGGAAACTGCAACCTTTGCATAAGTTAAGGTTTCTGAATCCTTGTTGAAATAAATAAGAAAATGGGGAAAGACCGGCAGCGAGCTGCGTGGAAGGACCAGTGAGGGCAGAACGGGCGGCGGGTGCTATGCGGCGGGGGTGGTGAGTGCCAGCAGGTGTGCTCTCCCTAAACCCTCGGCAGGTCCTCCCCTCTCCGGGGCCCCTTTGCTCAGAAAGTCTAGTGATTGACCGCGACCGGCCTCACATCCAGGGCCTCCAAAGCTTTCATCCGTATCCTTATACATGATGAAAACTTAGCATAACAGTAAAATGTGGACAGCCCTTTATTGACACATGATACGGTGTCTTGGTTACTTTTCACTTGTTGCGGAGACAAAATACCTGACGCCCAAAATTAGGGAAGGAAAGGTTTATTCTTACAGTTTCTTGGGAGTTTCAGTCCATAAGTTGGCTCCAAGATAGCGTGGCACGGCGGACCTGCTGTTCATGGCGGCTGCAAGCTGCAAGCCGTAAGCCATGCTGGGGAGGGAGAGAGAGAGAGAAAGAGAGAGAGAGAGAGAGAGGGAGGAGGGAGGGGGAGAGAGAGAGAGAGAGAGAGAGAGAGAGAGAGAGAGAGGCGGAAGTGGAAGTACAAGAGGAAGACCCGCCTTCCCTTACACTATATGTCAGCTCCACCCCTGGGTGGGCACAGCGTTCACATTGTCAATCAACAAACCAATAACAAACCAATAACTCAGCCCCATCAAAATTATATGAGGACTTGGGGGGACATAGCATACCCTATACATACGGTATGTAAATAAAACTGCTATTCATAGACATCATAAAATGACTTGGAATTAGTGAGATATTTTAAGTAACTGTCATTTCATTTATTGCATAGAGAAGTTTTGGAATTATTAATCACACTTAGGGAAAGCTATGTGATTAATGTACTTCATGATGAATCTCTATTCACTGGCTTAGCATCTGCGATCCGCCGTGTGGCAGCCTGCCTCTAGCTTTGCTGGTTTTAATGACGGTGGCAGTGGAAGAGCCCTCTCCCAGGCACAGGGCCAGGAGGGACCCACACTTCCTTGGGGTACACACTGTGTCTAGAAGCTCCCTCCCAGGCAACACCCTGCACAAACTCTCTGTTGACATTCGACAGTTGCGAGCTCTCTCGTCCATCAGACTGCAATGTGCTGCATTTCGTGTATTTTAAATAAATGGAGACAAATCCACTGTGAGCCTACTTTAGGCAGCTGAGCTGGATGGAAACGAACAGGCAGTCGGGCAGGGTGGGCCCTCGGGAGAGGGTTCATGCGGAGGACGAGAGCACACCAGAACTGTGGCTGGAGGTGCACCCGTTGAAGACCAGGCCTCCAGATAAAGATGCAGTGGCCAGGCCTACGTGCCTCCCCGAGGGACACGCAATAACTTGAGATGGCACCGTGACTGGTATCACCTGGCGCAGGAAGTCGAGGTAGGCGTCAGTCGCCCAGGTGGGGGACCAGAGCATCACACCCATCCCTTCCCCAAAGGGCCTTTGCGCTGTCCATCTGCCCTTGCCACAGGACCCACCGCCTGTTGGATCAGTATTACTAAGCAGCTGTACTTGTGATCCATAGGTTGGCTGTCGTTCGGCCCGCCTTGTACCCACACTGTGACTTTGCTGTATAAATGCCCCTGACAAGGGGCCTTGGTAGCAGCCCACGCGGGACCCCTCCTGCCTCTCGGGAGCAATCGCTCAGTAAACCTTTCCTACTCCTGTCTGTCTTTCTGAGACAGGGTTTCACTATGTCGTTCACCCTGGCCTTGAACTGACTTTGTAGCCCAGGCTGGCCTCAAACTCACGGCAATCCTCCTGCCTCGGGATTAAAGGCGTGCGCCACCACACCCGGCTACACCTCCTCCCTTTCATTTCAAAACATATGATTTGATACCCTGTGTCTCTACAGCTAATCGCAGTGACACCCTGGAGTACACAACATACACTGTGTCACAATACACTGACGACAGAAGAAAGAGGAGGTTCCCACTGTGGCTCGCCAACCTCGCCAGGTAACCTTGGAATCGTGCTCGATACGTGGCCCACATCCATTGTGAAGGCTACACATAAGTACTGGTGAAGCTTCACTTCT
>RJWM01040128.1:0-15572 GCA_004363535.1 Dasyprocta punctata
GGAGGCTGTGCTCACTTAGCCCTCCCTCTCCACAGAGAGAGAGAGAGAGAGAGAGAGAGAGATTGATTCTGTACAATATATGGTGGGAAAAGAGGCCAAGCATGGGAAGGCTGCCTGCCTCAGCTCTGTATGATATAAGAACTTCAGAGCTAGCCAGGAGATCTGAGCCTCAGTTTTCTCATCTATAAGCTGCAATGGGCTATCCCCATTTGTGGTTCCCAAACTCCCAGCATAATTTGATAAAATGTCCATGATGTGGAACTTCGTAATAACTGGACAAATAAGAGGCAATGGACACAGGAACCTCAGATTGGATGAAGAGCTGGTGCTGGAGACCAGGTCCCAGCCATCGCAACTGTGTTACACAGAGAATAGTCACCAGGCCTGTCCTCCATTGCCCCCCACCAGCGCCCAGCCACACACCCAGGGAACCACAGGGGTCTCTGGAGGTCTTGTCTTACTTTGCCACGATGCAGGTCAGGGCTGCCTGTCCTTGGGAGAAACACTCCCCTCCCTGTTCCACATCTGCGCAGGCCGGTTTCCTCTCAGCCACACAAGGCTGTGGGCGTCCGGCCCTCCTCCAGGTAGCTCTGCTCTGGGAAGCCCATGTGGAGACAGGGCTGAATGAGGAAGTGAGGCACGAGAGAACACAATGCATCTTCTTTGCAGTCAGAGGGGATTCTTGGAATAATTCCTTAGCAACTACCTGCCAGGCTGGCTGTGGGGGGAACATGAGATCACGGGAGGGAAGCAAGTGGGGGCCCAGGAACTACTACTGCCCTCGCCTGCTGCCCTGTGCGGTGGCCTTGCTCAAGTCCCCTCTAGTCTCTTAGGTTCAGAGCTAGTTAAAGATGTAGTCACTGGCCAGCCTCCCTCAGGGAATCAAACGCTAGGATGTGTGTGAGGGAGGTAGAACCTCAAAACAATGCAGCACACCACACAAATGTGTTGAGAACAAAGAACAACAAATAAAGATACAAAACAAAATTAACTGGTTGGGCAGTGTATTGTTTCCTGGGGCTGCCATACCAAAGCACCACAGGTTGGGTGACTAAAAACAACAGAAATTTATTGTCTTACAGTTCTAGAGGCCAGAAGCTGAAGTCAAGTTGTCCTCTGAAGGCCATGGGGAAGCAACTATTTGAGCTTTGTGTCAGCTTCTGGCAGCCTCAGGTGACCCTGGGCTTATGGCCACATTGCTTCATTCCTCCATATTTACATGACATTCTTCCTGGGTCTTCACATCATCCTCCCTCTGTGTTTGTCTGTGTTGAGTGCCCCCTTTATGAGGACAGTAGCCTGGATTAAGGACTATCCTAAGGACTTTATTTATTTTTGTTAGTACAAACCTGTACTAATGATGTACATAATGATGACGTTCATTGTGAGATGTTGGTCCCTACACATAACACATCTTTTTTATCCTTTCCTCTCCCTTCCCCTCCCCACTCTCCTCCCTCCCTGCTATCTCTTGGTTCCTTTCCCTTTTGCAAACTTTCTATCTCCCTATTTTTATTGTCTCTTTTATTTGCTCTTTAATTTACTTATACTTTGAGTGTCTCATATAAGAGAAACTATGCTGTATTTAAGTTTGTGTCTAATTTATTTCACTTAACATTACGGATCCAATGTGTATCCATTTTCCTATAAATGACTCAAGTTCACCCTCCTTTATCACAGAGTAGTGCTGCATTATGTATAAATACCACATTTTCTTTGTCCACTCACTTTTTGATGGACATGTAGGCTGCTTCTAAGATTTAACTATTTGAGTTGTGTTGCTATAAACCTGAGTACACATGTATTACTGTAATATGATGTTTTTAACTCTTGGGAAGATACCTAGAAGGGGAATATCTAGGTCAAGCAGAATTTCTATTTTTAGTTCTTTGACGAATCATCACACTGATTTCCAAAGTGGTTGTACTACTTTACATTCCCCAAAATGCTGGAAGTTCTTTTTTCCCCACAACTCCACCAGCATTTTTTATTGTTTGATTTCTTGATGATGCCACTCTTTCTGGAGTAAGATGGAGTCTCAGTGTTGTTTTGTAACAGAAAATCCACCCCACACACACACCTGTCAGTCTGTTATTTACCCAGGTAATAGTTCCTGTTACAAGTTCCTGTTACTTCTATTTCCTAGAAATGGATGATCACTGTGATACATAGCTAGTCACTATGATACATATTATAAGAACCAATCAATAACTGCCAAATACTCTGCTTCTGTACTTCCTGCTTACTTATCCCATATAAGCCCCAAACTACCAAGGATCAGGGCCTGATATTTTGGGAATTTTTTGGATTAGTGCCTGTCAACATAAAATAAATCTGCCTCCAAATCCTGAGTGTCATTTTGGTGTTCCACTTGCTATTGCAGTTTTAATTTGCATTTCTCTAATGGCCAAAGATGTTGAACATTTTTTTCATTTACTTATTGACCACTTGTACTTCTTCTGAGAAGTGTCGATTCATTTGAGTCACTCATTTTGAATTGGATCTTCTATTTTGGATAATCTCACTTTCTTGAGTTCTTTATACATTCTAGATATTAGTTCCCTGTCCAAGGTGTAGCTGGAAATTTTTTTCTCTATTCTGTAGGTTGTCTTTTCACTCTGTTGGCTGTTTCCTTTGCTGTACAGAAGTTTTTCAATTTGATACAATTCTGTTTGTTCATTGTTGTTATTTCTTGTCCAACTGGGTTTCTGCTCAGAAAGTTCTTGCCTATGCCCAAGACTTTGAGACTTTTACGTATCTTGTAGCAGACTCTGTTTTAATATTTAGACCTTATGACCTTATTCTTAACTTGATTATCTCTGTAAACACTTTTTCTAAATAAGATCACATTTCGAGATACTGGGGAGACAGAATTCAACAGGCAGAGAATAGTAAATTATTTCTGTAAAGGGCAATGTGGGAAATATTTTAGTCTTGTGAGACATACTTTCTCTGTCATTACTACACAACTCTGCTACTATAGCACAAAAGCAACTGCATACAATGTGTAAGTGAAAGAGCATGGTTTATTCCAATAAAACTTTATTCACAAAAATAGGCAGTGGTCTTATTTGGCTTGCAGTCTATAGTCAATCAATTCCTTGGTTAGAAAACAAGTTTTTTAAAATAAGAATAACAAGTTTATGTAGCCTTTCTGGGAAAAGGGACTTAGCTAGCGAAATAAAGATCAGGGCAAAATTTGAGTCACTGAAAGGAAGACTCTTGGAGTATAAAGTCATGAATGCCAAATGAGGGCAAGAGACAGAGTCTAAAAAGAAGAAGAAAAAAAAAAAAAGAAAGAGAGACAGAGTCTAGAAGGATGTGCCACACCACACACACTACCCAGCCGTAGACACTGAGCACCAATTTATGGATGAGGGTTCCAAGAAACAGAAAGACCAAGTGTTTTGCCAAAAGTCTCACAGCCACTAAAAGCAGCCTTCAAATCAAGCAGTGTGATTCTGGAGGCTGAGCTTGTCACTACCAGATATACACATCTCCCACGGTGGAGACTGGGTCACTCCAGAAGACACGGAACCAGCAGAGAACAGGCCTCTGGGGACTGGATATTGAAGAACAAGTTCTTCAGATACCGGGAGGTTCACAGGGCCAGAAAGCCTGGGAAGCAGAGATAAAAGCAGAACTGCGTCCCTGGAATCCATGCACTCCCAGTTCACCAGTGGGACATCTTTGTTGGAAAAGCTATGCGAACACTTCTCCTGCAAAATAGCAATTGAGATGGGGCACTTTGACTCTGAGTCCACACAGGTTTTACAAATTGTGTTAAACATAAATTAATCAGTAAACTCTCAGGAAATCAGTTTTACCAGAATTGTGAAGAAATAAAAACAGAAACAAGGTCAGAGTACTAATGACAGGTCACTAACCGTGCCTTACCCTCGGCCTGTCCTCTTCACACTTCATTGAAAATCCATTAAAACAATTGCTGGGCCATTAACCCTGACTTTCAGGCAGAAACTTCCCTTGGGCACAGTTCTGTGACTAGGGTCCCTTATTAATACTTAGTGTAATTGCTTGAGAGCTGGATAATCATGATTACATACCACTACTTAAAACAGATGGAAGGGGAGCTGGAAGACGGGATCTTTTGTTTGCATCTCTTTTTTATTTTTAATATGTGTGGATTTTCCCCCTTGGGCAAGATATTATATTAAAATTTGAATTTTTAAAACAGATAGATGGCTGATTACTCAATCTACAAAAGTATTCACCATAGGATTCTGTAAACTATCAGCTCCCAGAGCAATCAAAATTATTCGATTTACAAAATTTCCATCTGTAGCATCCTTTCCATATTATGACTCCAGCATAATGGTACACCCTATTTGAAAAGGAAACAATGTCTAATTAGTATCCTAGTGACTGCTGAAGACAGAGCTGAAGAACTGCATTTATAAACAAGGTGGCCAGGAGGCATATCTTAAGGAAGCCTTAAAGTCAGCCCCACCTGGAATAAGACTGTGACCTGCTAGGACACACAGAGAAGACAGATAGACGAAAGAGGTCCCTAGTTGCAGGCAAGCAGATCCAAAGATCAGACTGCAATTTGGAGCCACTGTAAGTACATGCTCTTTAAAGTACAGAGGAGCAAACTGCAACTTTGAAGACAGTGGCTCCTCTCCCTCCACACCCCAGGCACACACTGGAAGGCGAACGGCCCACAGCTCTGTAGCAACAGGCCTGTGAGGAAGCCTGGAGCTTGTTCAAGACCTTTCCCACACATACTGGCTTTCTCCTCTTGTATGTTACCAGTTTCCATCCTTCCGAATATAAGGGAAGCAGCTGGAATTGCAACGCCCTACTCCAACCTGTGTGGCAACAAAGTCCACACGTTCACTTGAGTAGTTGTTTTTCATACTTATTGGATTTTGCAAATGATTTACTCTTGATGGTTGTTTTAGAGTAAATTCAAGTTGCTATATTTATATTATGCTCACTTGCACTTCCTTGTGTTTGTATAAGGCAAAGAGAAGGAAGTGCGGTTGGCTTGCTGAGAATTGCCCAATAACTCTGCCACACGGGTGTGGGCCCTGTTTGTGACCATCAATTGCCAAGCAGATGAGGGGGAGAAAGGGGAATTACGTAGCATGGTGGCTCCCAGGACGCACCAGTGAGATGGCCAAAGAAAGTGTGGGGCCCTGCAGAGGACTGCACACATGCTGTTTCCAAATTAAGAACACTTGACTAGTAAGGTATCATCTGCTAGGATCATCATTTCATACAAGATTGATATTCATCTTAATATCAATAAAGTCAGAAAGACAATCTCCAAAAACTTTCCCTCCAAGAGTGGGTAATCTTATGCTGACTTCATAAATTTAAAATAATGTTCATGTTTCTCTCATCTTGCTGCAGATTGTTGCCATTTTTCCTTACGGACCTAAAACATCCATGTAATAATAACAAGGAGAAGCCAGGCATGGTGGCACACGCCTTTAATCCCAGCACTCTGAAGGCTGAGGTAGGAGGGGCATTGTGAGTTCCAGGCCCACTTGGGCTACAATGCAAGCACAAGACTGGCCTGAGCTACATAGTGCGACCCTGCCTCGAAAAACTAGGGCCGAGAGTTTGGCTCAGTGGTGTAAGCACCTGTCTGGCAGGCGTGAAGCTGTGAGTTCAATCCCCGGTGCCGCAAAAAAAATAAATAAATAACAAGGGGAGATCCTGGAAGCCATCTCCACTTTTTCTGTCTAATGCACTAACTGTAGACCCACCCACATGGCTAGTGAGAACTTGCAGTGCAGCTAGACCAAGCAGAAATGTCCTGTAAGTGAAAAATCACATCAGAGCTCAAAAATTTAGTACCAAAGCAATGATGTAGTTTCATATTGATTATATATTGTAATATTATTTCTGATATATTAAGTTAAACAAAATACATCTTTAGAATGAAGTCAACATGTTTTTTTTTCTTGCTCATGTGGCTATCAGAGAATATTAAATTACTATATGGTTCGCATTTCTATTGAATAGGCCACCTAGATGGTCAGCATTAATTAGAGACCATGTACCTATGAATGCATATAAATAAATATATAACACATATATATATGGCATTGAAATACCAAGCGAACAGGACACAAGTGTATTTTCCACGCAGGGTAGGGAGTTTTCACAAAGAGAGCCTTAATGTTTGCAGCAAACTGATGGGATTCACATTTCTTGACTGTACAGTTGATACTCAGTTGGCCACTGGAGGGCAGTGGTGTATATAAAATGTGAGTTCACAGCAGTTACCTGAGACCCCTCCTTCCCGTGCGGAGCCCCGACAAGGTAAGCACTAATTATTAAAGCCCATTCTTTCCCCCTCCCTCTTATGTGCCATGTGCCCGAGGACAGAAAGACCACAAAGGACAGACAGACCCAGAGCTAACTCTTAAACCGTGAAGAGCAAAGCAAGAAATGCAACTGATGGTGTTCAAAGACCCAGGCTGTGAAGTCAGATTTGCCATCCTGGTTCTGCTACTAACAAAACACACAGTGCAAATTAAGTCCCTGGGCCGTAGCTTCTCCTGTGTAGAGGAAGGTACAGCACAATAAGCTTTAATGTATCCCCTCAAAGTCACATTGCATACTTTCAAGAGTAACACCTTGGGACCTGGTGTTATAATAATTCTGATAGAGTTATAGGACTTTCAGGTACAATAGTACTATAAACTCAACCTTAAGAAATCCTCAGCTTCAAATGTGTAACTATAATAGATAAAATAATTTAAAAATCAAAGCCTTCCTTGAAAAGGTCAACATTTCTAAGGACTAGAGAAAGGCAGAAACCCGTTGTAGGTTTGCTGTACTCCGGGGCAGACAGCAGTAGCAGGAGCTTGTCTCCTAAGTCAACATGGGGTAACACCACAGGAAGAGTTAAACCATAGACTATGTAGATGGTAATGCTGGAGCTCAGGCTTATTCAAACCTTGCCCCAGGTGAGGAGAAACCTGGGCCAAAGGTCCCCTGACCCATCAACCAGGTCATCGATACTCACAAATCACATCAGCATGGATGCCCTGGCTGGCAGTAGGAAACCCAGTTCTGAACTGGTGTCTGTTGGGACCAAGAGGAAGAAACTGCAAAACCACTAGGCCAGGAGGGGAAGAGCACAGAATGAGATGAAAATTATTGCCAACTCCCCAGACAGAAAGACTCAGGGAGCTGTCAAAAACTGAAACTAAAAAAGCAAGGATAGGAACTGAACGCACTTCAGAAGAGGTAAACAGTAAGGCAATCTGATACTAACTCCTGATTGATGTGTTTTGAAATTTTGTTGTAGTTTTCTTCCTCCCCCTCCCTTCCTCCTCCTCCTCCTCCTCTTCTTTCTTTTTCTTCTTGAAATAAAATGGATTTGGGAAAAAAAAAATCTGATACTGACTTTAAGCATCCACAATGTCCTGAACATTGTTTAGATGTTAAGGATACGATAATAAAATAAAGTGATGCCCTCATGGAACCTGCATTCTAATGGAAGAAACGTTTTAAAAATTATACATCACACCAAATAGTAACAAGCTGTTTGAAAAAATGTTTAGGAATCTCAAGGGTATAAAGAAATGACTAAAAATTATTTACGGAAACATAAATTATGAAGCAACAAATAGGCAAAATAAAACAAAAATAAGTTATAGAAACAATGAAATTTTAAATGTAGGCATTAAAATACATCAACTTGTGTGTTACATAAACTCTATGAAGTCATGGTAAAAAAGAACATCATTAACTAGAAGCCATACTAAAGAAATTGTCCATAATGTAACACAAAGAAAGAAGATGTGTTTTATAAAAGATGAAATGACGGTTAAGTAGTAGACACCAACAAACAGCTAATAAAAAATTCTCACAAAAAACAATCATGCCAAGCATGGTGGTGCATGTCTGTAATCCCAGCATTTGGGAGACTGAGGCAGGAGGATCACCATGAATTCAAAGCCAGCCTGGGCTTCATAAGCAAATTCAAGGCCTATCTGAACTACATAGTGAGACCCTGCCTAAAAAAAAAAAAAATCCAGGTATAATGGTTCCTTCCCATAATCCCAGCAAAGTGTGGCCTAAGGTGGGAAGATCCCTTCTGCCCAGAAATTTGAGGCCAGCCTGGACAACATATGAGAGTCTGTCTAAAATAAAATTAAATCCAGGAAAAAAGAACAGAAGAAATGAAAGAGAAATGATGTTGAAGAGGTAATAGTAAGAAATTTTCCAGCATTGCATTTGGAATTCACTAGAAAGTCTAGCTATGGATACAAAGGAACTTGTATTTTCACTGTGATGTATCCAAGTATCTAGACATCATAGTAAACTTGGAAAATATACACAGAAAAATCTTACCAAAGAAAATAAGACAGGATGCTTTTTAAAAAAAGAAAATTCATGGTGGCAACATCATGAGATAGCAGAAAACATGAAAAGAACTCTTGCAAATTTCTGAGCGAAAGTTAACATCAGTGTAGAATTCTATACCCAGCTTAACTATCATTCATTCACTAGTGGAGGAAACACACATACACACATGCACACTTTTTTAAAATTTTATTTTAAGCCGGGCGTGGTGGCGCACGCCTTTAATCCCAGCACTCGGGAGGCTGAGGTAGGCGGAGCGTTGTGAGTTCGAGGCCTGCTTGGGCTACAACGCGAGCGCAAGGCCGGCCTGAGCTACATAGTGCGACCCTGCCTCAAAAAACCAGGGCTGGGAGTTTGGCTCAGTGCCTTAAGCGCCTGCCCTGGCAGGCACGAGGTTGTGAGTTCAATCCCCGGTGCCACAAAAAAAATAAATAAATAAAATAAAATAGAATTTTATTTTAAAGGGAAAAACAGATAAACAATGAAAACAAGTTCCAAAACAGGGTAGTAGGACAGTTACAATACTTGATACATTGCGTATTGGTGTCTTTTATCATTCAGAGTATAGGACATTGGCATGATATCTTGTCTAAACAATATTAGCACAGAACATTCCTTTCAAGGTACAAACAGAAGCTAGCTGTATAACTACCTTAACTATCTTATATATACATATATTTTTTCGTTTTATCAATTCTTCCTTTCCCCATCACAATTCGTCTTTTCTTTTGAACAGCTTCTTCCCAATTCACAATATCTACTGTACATTTTTTTATTTTAAAGAGAAGAAAAAACAGAAAAATTGAGATGCAAATAAATCTAAAAAACAACAACAAAAGCAAAATGACAGCAACAACAACAAAACAACAACCATAGCTATATAGGTTTTCAAAATAAGATGATAGTAATTTAACAATGGTTGTTATACTGCATACTGTTATCTTCAAAATAGTTGCTCAGGTTACCAGAAACAGGAATAAAACAAAACAGTAAAATGAAACAAAACACTGGATTTCAAAAACAAGGCAGAAGGAAATCCCCTACAGTTGCCACAATGTACATTGCCGTCCTCCAAATAGATGCCCAGACCACCAGTCCCAGGCCTGCAAAGTCAATCAAACAACATAAGCATCAAGCTCTTCCTTTCATCTCAGTTGCTATCATCTCACCCTGAGTTCCTCTGAATCAGACACTTGCTTGGGGCGGTGGGCAGTGCGGTGATCTTAGAGTTTCCCAGCCCACACACCAGCTGGTTCATGGGAAGTCGTGCTTTGTCTTCTTGCTGAGTAGTCTCTTCCCAATCCCCATGGCAGAGCCCCACTTGCACACTTTTTTATCTGCACAATAATTACAAAAAAAATTATAGCCCTTGGCAGGTAAGAGAATCACTAAAAAATGGCATGATAGTAGGATTACAAAAAGAACTGATCTACAAAAGAACTATATATCTGAGCAATAACAGTGACTATGTGTTGGTTCCAGCTGTGAGCAAGCCATTATACTAGGCAGTTATCAACTAGTATATCTCTCAGTCTTTGAAATCAAGTTATGAACTAAATATTAACCCCTTTGGAATGAAACTTTGTGTAGAAAAAAGTAACCATGCTGTTATGAACTAAATGTTTATTTTTCTCAAAACTTGCATGTCGAAGCCCTCACCTGCAATGTGATGTCATTATAAGGCTAGGCCTTTGGGAGGTAATTAGCACTAGGTTAGCCTTTGTGGCTGGAGTCCCCCATAATGGGGTTGGTGACCTTGGAAGAACACAAAGATGTCCAGAGTGTCCGCTCTGCCATTCAAGAATACAGCCAGAAGGCAGCTGTGTGTCACCCAGGAAGACAGCCCTCAGCAGAACCTATCAGGGCTGGCACTATGATCTTAGACTTCCAGCCTCCAAAACTATGAGAAATAAATGTCTGTTGCTTAAGTCAACCCCGCTATCATATTCTTCTCTAGCAGTCTGTGCTAGTCAGGTTTTTGCCCCTGTGACAAAATATCTAAGATAACAACGTCAAAGGAAGAAAGATTTAGTCTCAGGACTAGAGGTTTCAGTCCATGATCACTGGGTTCCCTTGTTTCCAGGCCTGCAGTGGACATACTGGAGCAAAGCTACACACCTCATGGAAGCCAGGAAGCAGAGAGACAGGGAAAGAAAGGTGCCAAAGACAGGACATACCCTTCAGAGGCACAGCCGCCAGTGACCTGGTTCCCCCACCTGGTCCCCACCTCATAATAGCCCATTCAGCTATGCACTTGTTATAGTTACGTCCCTATGGCCCCGCCAAGTCTCATGTAATCATGGTATGGACAGGGCTGAGGCTGGCGTTGGTGATTGGTTTGTTGTCTGGCGCTGGGATTGGCGAGGTGAGTGCTGCACCCGCCCAAGGGCGGAGCCGACATGCAGTGTAATGGCGGAAAGAAGGCGTGGTTTCCCTCTCCTGCCAGTTTACCTTGCTGTTTTGCTGCCACCATGAATGGCGGCCCCGCCATGCCACCCTGCCATGGAGCTGGCTGAATATGGACTGAAACCTCCGAGAACTGTAAGAAATACACCTTTCCTTCCCTAATTTTGGGCGTCAGGTATTCTGTCTCAGCAACAAGAAAAAAGTAAGCAAGACAGAATTCATCAATGGATTATTGACCTCTCTAGGCTCCATCTCTGAAGGGTGCTGCATTGGGAATTGAGTCCTCAACCCTCAAGTCTTTGAGGGACACTTCAGATCCAAACTATAACACAGTCTGTGCCACGACACCTGCATAATTGCCTGGGTCTGTGCCAGGCCAGTGAAGCAAAAAAGATACATGCAGGGGGAATTTCACTGACTCTAGGGAATAAAGAATGAAGGTTCACACAAGGCACTGCAGCTTTTTGACATGGAGGAAGGGGGCAGCACGCTAACCCAGTGTTCCTTACCACTGATTGCTTTTTCCCTATTCACTTTCCCCTTAGCCTGGCTGAGCTTGCCTCATTTTAAATACTTTTTTTTTTTTTTTTTTTTTTTTTTTTGAGATAGGATCTCACTCTGTAATTCAGGCTGGCCCTGAACTCATTATGTAGCCCAGGCTGGCCTTGACCTCTCGGGGATCCTCTTGCTTTGGCCTCCCGAGTGCTAGAATAACAGGCTACCACACATTTTAAATATCAAGAGCACCTATCTAGCTTTAAACCAGGACTGGGTTCAAGTTGTAAACAGGTATTTACAGAAACCACAGACATGGAGCTAAGGTTGCCATGCCTGGGTGAGCTCTGGGATCTCCTGACACATTCTCCCTGCCACAGATCCGTTTTCAACTGATCTGGGCTGCTACCTGGGCAGCAGGAGTATTTAAAATTCCCTAGCTGATGTGGGCTATCACTCACAGTTGGGAACTACTGGCCTAGAACTGGGTAGGACAAAGGGAAAAACATTCTTTGTGCCTTAATAGGCTGAATCAGGTGACAGGGCCCCGTGGGCCCCCCTTAGACAGCCAGGTGAGTATTTGGCAAACCTCAGAGACTGCTGTTCTGACAGGTTTGAGAAGTGGTTCTCCTTTCCTTGGAGGAAAAATGTCACTCTTCTCTGAAATCGGAAAGAGGAAGCACAGGGTACTTGTCAGCAAACTAACAGTTCTCTGGGAGTGGAGGAGGGGAGCATTCCCTTCTGACGCTGACGAAGCAGCTAGGCCAGCAGCCTAGCATGGTAGGAGACACTTCTCACTTGCACAGCTGCCCATGGAAATGACCCCTAAACAATAGGTTTGCTGTTGGACCTTGTGACTCGGGACATAGAAAGCACTTCTGGGCCATCCTCCCTGTCCCTGGCCCACCTCTTCTTGTTCAATGTCCCCTAAATCCTGGTCAGCTTTTTCCCACCCCAGCCTCATCATTACTGCCTCAGCCCGCGCACTCAGGCCTCTGGGTGAGTCTTCTGATTCTCCTGCCTCCCACACACACTCCATCCTTCAGTCAGTTTCTTCCAAGTCTCTGCCACTTCACTGCCCTGACTACTCACTGCATGGACCCTGCCCAGGCTGACACCCCTGCACAGAGGGCCCAGCCCCGGCACCACGGCCCACCCCTCCCCACGGAAGATGGTAACATCTCCCTGAGCCACCATGTGTTGGCTGAATCATCTTCCTGTGTTCGTGACTCCCAGTTGCTAGTTACATAAAACCCAGCCTCCCCAGCAGGAGCTTTAAGTCTTCTTGTTGCCTTACCTCACCTTGCTCTCCTCCCCATCGCTACAGCCTGGGCCTGGGCTCCCTGCTCCACACAGTGTGAGACCACCAGGCCTCTCCCCTCCTCTGATGACTAGCTTCAGACTTAAAACTCTGACCCCAACCCACCTCCTTTGTGACCCCATCCCCGTGCCCTCTCCAGACCTCACCTGGGCGCGCCCAGAGTTCTCCGAGGGCAGGTACAATCTGCCATGCCTGCCCACCTCTCTCTTCTCTCTTCATCCCACACTGGACCCATAACATGAAGCAGAAACTAAAAGAACATTGACATGACCACGCCCAGTTTGCCACTGGACTTACCCGCTGCGCCCAGTAGCCAGCAAGTGCCTAGCAAATGCTGCTACCTCAGCAACCCAAGAAAGAAGTGTAGCCAAGAAGGAGCGAGGGGCTGTTCCCCTGCTGGCGTCCAGAGGCCTGTCACCCTGCATTATTGGAGTGTGTGAGCAAAGGGACAAAGCTGAGGGAGACAGGGCAGCCACCCTGGAGCTCCCAGGGCTGTGGGCTGGACAGACAAGCAAACAGCCATGACCACATGGAGAGATGGCGACTACCGTGGAATGAGAGGAAGGTGAAGGAAAGGCACCAGGAGGAAGATGACCTCTTCCACCCATGTGCCCCAGCCCTGCAGTCCCTCATGATGAGGCACTGTGCCTTTGGCTGAGCTGGATGGCAGCAGGCAGCCTCAGGCCATCGAACAGGACTGGCTGAAGGGACGGCATTGACCTCACCGGGGGCTTGATGCTCACCAACTGCCGCCTGGTGCCACAGGAAGTGAGCCACAGCCCCGAGAGGAAAGCCAGCCGACTTGCCCTGCCCGTCATGCGCAAGGGGCCGTTTATGCTTAGAGGACAGCATGAGCATTTCAGCGCATCCCTGGAAAAGGATCAGAAGAAGGGTGCTGGGCGTGAAAGGCTGATGGGGTCCTCAGGAGACTGTGCCTTCTCTCGGGGGAGGTGGTATCTCCTGAGCTGGGTCCCCCTGAGGAGCTCCAGTTCTTCTTGTTACTAACTGAAGCTTTCACACCTGGGAGGCCCTCTCAGGTCCCCGATCCCAAGTGAGAGCAGGGCACATGTTTGGCAAATGGCAAGTGATGCTGTGGTGGCCACAGGTGACTGTGGTTATGAAGTCATGATCGTTGCTGGCGTTGTGTGCTCCCGAGGTTGCTGCCACTGTTGTAACCACTTCAGTTGTGGTTGTGCTGTCCGGTGTGGTTCTCGCATTTGTGGTTGTTGTGGGGATTGTGGTTGTGAGGCAGTGTGGCTGTGGCAGACATTCTGACTCCTCTGTCACAGACCGAGTTGGAGGCCAGCCGCAGGGATACTCAGTGGCTTTCTGATACCAGACACCAAATCTTCCCACAGCAGGGCCAGGCTGTACCCGGGCAAGTGTGAAGCAAGGGAAGACAAGAAGTAGGAGCTGTTGCCAGTGAGAGCATGGGGGAGGGAAGCATGTGCGCCCCCAGCCCTGCGGCCCCCTCTCTCTGACTGGGGTGACTCCAATAAGGCTGTGCAGGCTTCTCATCCAGAGCTTAAGAAAAGTCCTGGGGCTTTAAAATCCCAAAGCTGGCCCTCCAGACACCCCCTCTCAGATCCCAAAAGTACTCCCCCATGTAGAAGTCCATTATCTAGTACCAAAAAATAGTCTCTGCCCCGTCCTACTCCCTTGAGGTGTGTCAGGCAAGCCCTGGCCATGGTTGACAGCCTGGAGTAAAGAGATCAAATGAGAAAGCAGACCACCCCTCAGCTAATGGCAGAAGCCCAGGTGGAGGGTCTGGACTGAGGCCTAGCTCCTTGACCTTGGCCCCAGAGGCAGCATGAGACAGGCTGGGCTGGGCCAGCTCTCAAGTAGGCAGGACCTGGGCATCTCCTTTCCACCTTCATCCACCCCTCTTTTTTTTTTTTTTTTTTTTTAATTTTGGTACCAGGGATTGAACTCATGACCTTGCACTTGCCAAGCAGACACAGTGCTGCTGAGCTACATGCCCGGCCCTCCCACCCCTCTTACAAGAGCCCAGTGAGTGGATCTGAGCTGTGGGGAGACTGCATGGCTCACCCAGCACAGCAAGCAAAGACCATCAACCCTTGATAACTGGGTTGGAATTTTACAGCTGCCTCAGGGATCTTGGCCCTATGCAATATATCGCTCTCCTCGGAACCCTACTCCCAACCATGTATTTGTTTTGTTTTAAATTTATTAAAACATGGTCCAATAGTCAAAATGCACAAAAAAGAATACAATGAAATATCTCAGGGCTGGGAGTTTGGTTCAGTGTCTTAAGTGCCTGTCTGGCAGGCGTGAGGTTGCAAGTTTGATCCCCGGTGCTGGAAAAAAAAAAAAAAAAAGGAAATATCTCTCCCCATTCTTTTCCCTGAGCCAACGATATTTTATGAATATACAAGCAAGTATACATGTGTTTGCATACAAAGGAACATTGCGTGGTGATAGCAGTACTAACTCTGGACCAGACTGCTGAGTTTCATGCCCAGTACTGCCCTTACCCGTTAGTATGTGTCCCTGGACAACCTCCCTGTGCCCCAGGTACTCCACCTACAGAAGAGGATAGACTCACAGTACCTTCTTCCCAGGTTTAGCATCATACATTTAGTTCTTTTCTTTAAATGTCACAGATGTAGCACACTCTTTTGTACACTGTTCTGTACCTTATCTTTCTTGTTTTAAAGTATGTCTGGGAGCTTATTCCCATTTCAGTACATAAAAAGTAGTCTTTCCAGGGCTGTATAAAATTTCACTGCCTCAATGCATTGTAATTTATTTAGCTGGTCATCTTCTTTTATTCTTTTTTTATTTATTTATTTATTTTGATACTGGGGATGGAAATCACAACCTCATGCTTGTCAGGAATGTGCCTACACCACTGAGCTAAATCCCCAGCCCCAACCTGGTCATCTTTTGATGGATATTTACTTTCTTTTTTTCTTTCTTTTTCTTTCTTTCTTTTTTTTTTTTTTTTTTTTTTTTTTTTTTTTTTTTTTTTTTTTTTTTT
>RJWM01040129.1:0-15682 GCA_004363535.1 Dasyprocta punctata
TTCTGTCAGTGTTAGCCATCTGGATGAGTCATGGTTATTGTGTGACCAAGTTGCTTTCTATGAAAGCTTGGGAGACTTTTTCTCCTGGTGGCCTTCCTTAGGTGCACTACCATTGATGATTACTTCCCTCTGTCATCTCATTATCTTTTTGATCAGACAACCAGGGTCTCAGTGAGTGCAGAATTTTACAGCAGAGGTCGCCTAATGTCCTCAGTCCTCACGGACCTGAGAGTGCTTGGGCCAAAATATTGGCGATCTTAGCCCATCTATCTAATTTTTGATTTCTAAACTACAGTTGTTGAACATCCAAAAGAAATTATTCATAGCAGTACAGTGTAGTAGAGGCAGTAAATTCAACATTACTATTTTCTCTGCATATCAAGCATCTTACAGCATTAAATGAAACCATTGTTTCCTATTAACCACGGATGCCTTAACATTTGAATATCTGTAGAATGTTAACAAAGAGCTGCATGTTCTACACAAAACATCAGAAATCTCAACCATAGCTAATATAGCAGGACAATCTTGACATTTTGCAACCCTTGAACCTGTATTTTGACATCAAATATCTTCTTTTCATCAATTATTTCTATCGAACTCACAAAACCTTTTACCTAACTTGTTGACCTCTACTGGGATGTGCATTGCATAAGCCTTTGTTGAATGCAGAGGTCTAAGTCTGAAAAAAAAATGTCAGTATGTACAATCCCTGTTTTACATTTTTGGGAGACCTGTACATCTAGAGGCATGAATACGTGAATAAACCATGAGGTTAATAACAATCTGTCATAGCTATGTGTAAACCTTTGTATGGGCATCTTTAAATCCAAAACCTTATTTTATTATTTCTCTTGATGATGGCCAATGTGAATATATCACAATAATTTTTTTATAACTTTAGTTCTGAGGCTATGGAGATCATTGAGGGATCTGATCAATGAAAAGAACTGGTTAAAAATGTTACTAGGCAGCTGCTTTCTTATTCATCAGTTAGAGTCCTGTCCAATAATCCCAATCCTAAGGGACTTTGCTTACTCTTAACAGTTTTTTTCATGACTTATGAAAACCAAATCAAGACAGTTAATCCATTAATTTTTAAATAATGAGAGACTCTCAAGTCAATAATAAACAATATATTAACCAACGTTTGTGCCATTTGAACCAACTGGCAAACTAGGTGGCATTTGGACTAGGTGGAAACCTGGGTAAGAGCATGATTTGTAAATCTGTAATACAAATAAAACTTTGATCAAATGATTTAAAGATGCAAAAAGAAAAAATATTTGTTGAGCTCAAAATAAAAAGAACACCTGTTCACAAAATGGACAAATGGACAAACATGGACACATAATCTGTATAGATTCAGACATAGAAACAAGCACACAGCTTGTGTGTGTCATTCAGAACTTCCTAAGTTCCCAGAGGGCTATTTAAACACTTGTATCATGCCCCGTTGCTGAACTAGTTCACTTCTTACACTCTGCATTCTCAGGGCTGAAACAACAGTTCACCTCCATTACCCCATACCCTCAGGACATTTTTCAGACACTCTGTGTTCCTGCATTTGTGCTTTTGGCTCCACATATGTGAACAATCAGTTGCTCATTTGACTCCCAACAACTGCTGGCAAACAGACTGGAAAAATAGAGAACAGATACACAAGCAGACTAACAACCATCTTATAAAACCAGATTGCACTCAAATATATTTTTAGCCAAATTGAATTACAATTTTTTACACTTGTAGATTTGTAACTATAAATTGACCAGTCAGATATGTTGTAGGTGAATTAGCATAGATTTCCTGCGAAAGGAATTTGGAAAGGGCAAAAGTCTTACCAATAATCAGCATTTTTTTATTTTATCTTAAGAATGCTAGTAATTTTTGTGTCCCTTTCTTTCACTAAACTTTTAATTTAATTATCTCTATATGCTCTTATCATCTATGTTGGTTCTTGGGTTTTTTGTTCATTTGTTTGTTTTTTGTTACTATCTCCCAGGCCTCCTGCATCAATTCCTTCAATTCACTCCAGGTCAATTTTAACCCCATCCTTGTCTATCAGTGGTGGCACGGTTTCTGAGGCATCATTGTTGTAGGACTGAGCATCAACTTCTTGAGAGGTGGAATGATATCCTTCTCTGGGTCTGGGTTCATAATAGTCAGACAGCACACACTGGCACAGAGATAGGCCATTTAGCATTTCCTGAAAAATCATAAGCATACCCTCAACCCAAAATTAGCATTGGACCGGGTGCTTTGGTTGTCTAGTATGAGGATGTTTGCAAAGTACTCTTTTTAGCCTTTGTTTGCATTATCTTTTTGCTGCTGTACTTTCATCTTTCTTTATTATAACTGAGAATTTTTTAAAATAGTGTGTACTGCCAAGTGAAATCTAGTATGAGGTGAACTCCCCTTTTGTTTTTAAAATTTATCTTGTGAAGACATTTAATCATTTTTAGAATTGTGGATGATAAAGAATTTTTGTGGGAAGATACAGAGGGAAAAATGCTGCATTTTATATTTAAGCATTTTGGTCTGTCCTTTACTTTTTATGGTTTCCACCTGAGGCTTTGGCTCTTGTGTCTCAGCCTGCAGGTGTTTGGCATGACTGGCAGGTACGCAGGCATGGCTGGTTGGTGTGCTGAGGAAGATTCCAGGCTGCCATAGGGCTACACACATGGCCATTGTTGCCTCCAGTTGACCCCAGGCACTTCTGGTATTTATCTGTTTTTGGCACGGAGACTCATCTGTTTTTTGGCATTCTGAATGCAGGAAGTGCCAGAACCTAGTAAACTTCTGATACATAAAGCTCAGGTGCAGGTGATAGGAAAAGACAGAGGTAGCTGAGGCATGTCAGAGCCATGTGCCACATTTCCTGAGCCATGTCCCACCTTCCTGGTCCTACATTATCACCAGTGAGCTGACCATTGAAAGGCTTTTTAGGTTCCAGTGGAGTTTGTCACTCAGCACTTTGTGGGAAAAATCCCAAGCCAAACCAAACCAAACTAAACTGAAAAGAGGAATGTTTGCACCAAGGAGATAAGAAAGCAGCATTTAATCTTTACACCAGAGGGCTGTTGGCTCCTCATACCAATGGACTGTTTTGGGGATAATTCCTCAAAAGAAAAAAGTGCTGAATTTAAGAAAAGTTTAGTTTGACAGAATGTTACATAATTGGTTACATACATTGAGTCATATATTGCAAGCAGGCTGATCTTGAAACAACAGAAACACTCCAGTAATAAGGAAGGGGGTCCTTACAGAGTATTCATAGTTAAATGTGTTACCATACTATAGCAACATTCTGGGGAGAGTCTTTTAATTAGTCCAGGGTGCCTTAAAGTATAGGCAATTACTCTGACTCAATGCCTATCTGAAGAATGCAGTTGGACTGTAGATACTGTCAAGGTCAATTTAATTAGCAGACACAGCAGAACAGAAACTTGGTCAGAGATCTCTAATTGATCATAAAGTACCTATAAATTTGCAATCTCATAAATGTGTTCCTACATTGTAACTTGCTTCAAGAAGCACACAAGAGGTAAGGCTACAAATCCCAGTTCCAAGGCACAGGTCCCACCTCACCAAGGCAGACCACGGGGTAGTTCTCAGCACCTTATACTATTTACTTGCATTTTTAAAGGTAAAATACTGAAATGGTTTATTCAGACCCTGCTGACTAGAAATCAAATCAATGGATGTTTTACCTGTTGAAAGAAGTTCCTTCAATGCCCTCATGATTGCAATTCTAAATTGATCAAATATTTGTATATCTAAACAAGTTGAATGGCACGGCACTCCAGAGGCTTTGAACTACCCACAAGCAGGTGCAAGGTCCAGGTGGTGCCACACTCCAGGGTGTGCTCCTCATAGCCACCTGTGTCCCTGAGGTCTCTGCCCCCACCCAGTAAGGCAGAGGCTCCAGCAGCACACCCCAGGAGTGCACCCTCACTAGCCACACAAAAGATTCAGCTCTCCCCAGTTTCTCATCTCAGTGCAACCCACCAGGGAAATGCCTGGCCAGCCTCACAGAACACAGAGGTACTGAGCCCAGCCCAGTCCAGAGCCCCAGAGCTGCTCATCAGGGACTGGCCAGCATAGCTGCAGGGCCCTAGAGAACTTGAGCTCTGCCATCAGAGTACAAGGCACAAGCTCCATTGTTCAGGGGTGTGGCCAGTTCAGCAGGCCCTACAGGTTGCACTCCTGCCCAACCAGGAGCAAGGCACCAGCGCTATACACTTGGGACTTCCCAGGGCTTGCCAGGTGCAGTGCTCTACAGGATCTGAACTTCCCACAACCAGATGCAAGGTCTGGGTGGTGCCACACTCCAAGGTGCAGTCTGCCTAGCCACCTGTGTCCCTGAAGTCTAGGCCCCCACCCAATAAGACAGAGTCTCCAGCAGCACACTCTGGGAGTGCACCCTCACTAGCTGTACAGAGGATGCAGCTCTACCCAGTCCTGCATCTCAGTGCAATCCACCAGGGGACCACCTGGCCAGCCTCACAAGACACATAACCCAGCACCCCAGAGCAAGCCAACAAAATAAAACAGGGGAACACGTGGCCAGCCCCACAAAACACACAACACAAGGGTCCATGCTATAAACTGGGGGTGTGCTCCTGATAGCCATGGGGATATTGGAGGATTAAAGTTCTACCCAACCCAGTGTTTCAGTACAATTCATTGGGAGGTTGCCTGCCCAGCCACACAGGTTCAAGAAGACAATGACAATATAGAAGACCAACAGGCAGGCTCAATCCCCTAACCCACTGAGAACAAACCCAAGAGACACCGAAATAGAAGACACTAGGAGTCACCCAACTGAACTTTCTCAAATGATAGCAAATGCAATACAGAAACAACTCTATGAAGCTATAGAGAAACTCAAATCAGAAACAATTTCTCAGTTTAAAAATGAAATGACAATCATTATGAAATAAATGTGTGTATCTAAAGATCAAGATAAAAAATAGAAGAGCATAAGAAAGTGATGAAAACTTTGAATGTACATTTTAAGACACAAATAGAATGCATGAAACATTCAAATGGAAAATCAGGAAATGAAAAATTCCATGGAAAGCTTGAAAACCACTTCAATGAAGCTGAAGATACAATCTCAGACCTTGAAGACATCATGGGAACTTATGATCATGAAAGAAAAGATCTCTTAAAAATAGTAAGGAACCAAGAAACAACAATTCAACAGCTGCAAACACAATACCAAGAGAAATAACATCAGATTAATAAGCATCATTGAAAAAGCAGGGGTCAATACTAATGAATGGTGAAGACTAGTCACAGAAATAATAGCAGAAAATTTTCCAAACATGGGAAGAGAATCTGAAAAAAAAGTTAACTAAGGCATACAGAACCTCAATTAACCATAACCAAAATAAACATTCACCCAGACATATAATAATTAGGGTATCAGAAATAAAGCACAAGAACAAAACACTAAAAGCTGTCAGAGAAAAGAAACAGATCACCTATGAAGGAAAGCCTATCAGAATCACAGCAGATTTCTCAATACAAACCTTTAAGTCAAGAAGAGCTTGGAGTCAAGTATTTCAAATCCTGAAAGAAAACAGCTTTCAACCCAGATTGATGTATCCTGCAAAACTATCCTTAAAAATTGATGGAGAAACAAGATACTTCCATGACCAAGAACAACTGAAGAAATTTATGGCCACCAAACCAACACTACAAAGAGTAATGAAAGACACTCTAAAAAGAGACAAAGATAGCCACAATCTTAAGAACAACAACAAAAGGAAACCACTAATCAGGGCAAATAACTAAACAGAAAATGTAGAAAACCAACAACAGAAAGATAGCATGACAGGGATGAGTCAGTACATATCAGTCATATTAATCAATGTTAATAGTCTCAACTCACCAATAAAAAGAAACAGACTAGCAGAGTGGGTTAAGAAACAAAATCCAACAATATGCTGTGAAAGAAACACATTTCACTCAGATTCACAGACTAAAAATCAAAGGCTGGAAAACAATACTCATTGCGACAGGAACCTTGAAAAAAGCAGGGTTGGTTATTTTGTTTGCAGACAATGTGAACTTCAAACCAAAAATGATCAAAAGAGATAAAGAAGGTCACTACATACTTGTCAGGGGAAAACTTCAAGTGGGAGAGATTACAATCATAAATATCTATGCACTACATATGAGAGCACCTAACTGTGTAGGACAATTATTAATAGACATGAAAAACCACATAAACCATAAAAGAATTATAACAGGGGACCTTAATACCACACTGTCACAGAGAGACAGATCAACCAAACAAAAAATCAGCAAAGAAATAACAGAACTGAATCAAACTTGTGAGCAAATGGACCTACTAGATATGTACCAAGTATTCCACTCATCATCAGGATGCAGATTCTTCTCAGCTGCACATGGGTCATTCTCTAAAATAGATCATATACTGGTTCACAAAACATGCTTAAATAAATGCAAAAGAACTGAAATAATTCCATGTGTATTATCTGACCATAATACAATAAAATTATAAATGAATGATAAAAAACCCACAGGAACTGAATAAACACATAAAAATTGAATAATACTCTCCTAAATAACCAATGGGTCGCAGAAGAAATTAAAGAAGAAATTAAACAATATCTACAATTGAATGAAAATGCAAATACAAATTACCAGAACCTATGGGACACAATAAAAGCAGTCCTCAGAGAGAAATTTATAGCATTAACCTCTCACATAAGGAAAATGGAAAGAACACACATAAACAACCTAATTCTGCACCTCAAACTTCTAGAAAAAGAAGAGCAAGTCAAGTCCAAAGTCCAAAGAAGGGGGGAAATTATCAAGTATAGCACAGAAATTAATGCAATGGAAACTAAGAAAACAATACAAAGAATTATTGAATCTGAGTTGATTCTTTGAAAGAGTAAATGAAATTGATAAACCCCTAGCCAACCTTATCAAAAGAGGAAAGAAAAAAACTCAGATTCATGCAATAAGAAATGAAATGTCTGAAATCAATACTGACCCTGTGGAAATACAGAAGATCATCAGCACCTACTACAAAAACCTTTATTCACATAGATTCGAGAACACAGAAGTAATAGACAGATTCCTAGAAACCTATGAAATACCAAAGCCAAATCAAGAAGATGTAAACTGCTAAATAACCCAGTCTAAGCTAATGAAAATGAAAATGTAATTAGAACACTACAAACAAAGAAAAGCACAGGCCCTTATGGATTCACCACTGAATTCTACAAGAAATTTAGGGAAGACTTAATGTCAACCCTGCTCAAACTCTTCAATGAAATTCAAAGGGAAGTATGTCCCCCTAACTCAGTCCTGGAAACAGTTATTACTCTACTACCAAAACCAGAGAAAGACCCAACCAAAAAAGAAAATTACAGGCCAATCTCCCTAACAAACATAGATGCAAAAATCCTCAATAAAATAGTGCCAAACAGAATACAGAAAGTTATCAGAAAGATTATACACAATGATCAAGTGGGATTCATCTCAGGAATGCAGGGATGGTTCAACATACACAAATCAATAAATGTAATACACCATTTCAACTGAGTCAAGGAAAAGAACCACATGATAATCTCAATAGTTGCAGAAAAAGCTTTTCACAAAATCCAACACTCATTCATGATAACAAAAAACCCTACAGAAAATTGGAATGGATGATGTCTACCTCAACCTGAGAAAAGCCATATGTCATAAAACAACAGCCAACATCTTATTAAATGTAGAAAAACTGAAAACTATGAACCTAAAATCAGAAACAAGAAAAGGATGTCCATTATCATGACTCCTATTCAACATAGTTCTGGAAATATTACCCAGAGCAATTACATAAGAGAAAGAAATAAAGGCAATAAGGATAGGAAAAGAAAAAGTAAAATTATCATTATTTGCAGGTGATATACAGGGTACTACACAGAAGAACCCCAAAAAATCTATTAAAAGCCTTCTAGATGCAATAACCAAATTCAATAATGTTGCTGGATACAAGGTGAACTCAAAAATCAATAGCATTCCTGTATATAAACAACAAAGTCACTGATAGAGAGATATAAGGGAAACCACACCCTTAACTATAGCATCAAAAAAAAAATGAAATACTTAGGAATCAATCTAACAAAGGAAGTAAAAGACCTATACAATGAAAATTACATTACCGTGAAAAAGGAAATTGAAAAAGATTTCAGAAAATGAAAAGATATTCCCTGTCATGTATAGGAAAAACAAGCATCATGCAAATGGCCATTCTCCCAAAATTATTATACAGATTTAATGCAATCCCAATCAAAATATCACTTACCTACCTCACAGACTTGGAGAAAGCATTCCTGAAATTCATCTGGAACCAGAAAACACCTAGCATAGCAAAGGAAATTCTGGGCACCAAAGGTAAGGCAGGAGGTATCACAATCCCTGACTTGAAATAGTATTTCAAAGCCACTGTGATAAAATCAGCATGGTACTGGAATCAAAACAGAGCCGAAGTTCAATGAAACAGATTAGAAGATACAGCCACAACTACAAACACACTTAGCCACCCCATCTTTGACAAAGGGGCCAAATATGTACATTGGAAGAAAGATAGCCTCTTTAACAAATGGTGCTGGAAAAACTGGCTTTCTATATGCCATAAACTAAAACTATATCCATGCTTATCACCATGTACTAAAATAAAGTCAAAATGGATTAAAGATCTGAATATTAAAACAGAGACACTAAACTTACTAGAAGACAGAGTAGGTAAAATTCTTGATGACATAGGAGTAGGCAGACAGTTCAAAAAAAAAAAATCAAATTGCATGGGAAACACTTCCCAGAAGAAACAACTAAGATCTCATCCTAGTGAAAAACTTTTGCATGTCAAAGGAAATCTTCAACACAGTGAAAAAGAAAACCCACAAACTGGGAAAATATCTTAGCCAATTGCCCATCAGACAAAGGACTTCTATCTAAACCATAGAAAGAATTAAAAGGAATCAGGCCCCTAAAATTCAAGGACCCAATCCAAAACGGGCATCTGAGATGAATACACACTTCTCAGAGAAAGAAATACAAACAGCAAATATATATATGAAAATATGTTCAACATCAACAGTCATTCGGGAAATGCAAATTAAAACAACACTGAGATTCCATCTCACTCCAGAAAGAATGGCCAAGATTAAAGAATCAACCAATAAAAAATGCTGGAGGAGCCAGGCGTGGTGTCGCACGCCTTTAATCCCAGCACGCGGGAGGCTGAGGTAGGCAGAGCGTTGTGAGTTTGAGACTGACTTGGGCTACAATGCATGCGCAAGGCCGGCCTGAGCTACATAGTGCGACTCTGCCTCAAAAAACCAGGGCCGGCAGTTTGGCTCAGTGGCTCAAGCGCCTGTCTGGCAGGTGCGAAGTTGTGAGTTCAATCCCTAGTGCCACAAAAAAAAAAAAATGCTGGAGGGGCTGTGAGGAAAAGGAACTCTTCTCCACTGTTGGTTGGATTGTAGACTGGTGCAACCACGGTGGAAATCAGAATGGAGATTCCTCGAGAAGCTAGGATTAGAGATTCCATTAAACCCAGCTATCCCACTTCTGGGCATTTTCCCAGAAGAATTGAAAACATCGTACCACAGTGATATTTGTCCACCCATGTTTATAGCAAACTAGTAATAGAGATATCTTGGAAAAAACCCATGTGACCATTGATCAATGAATGGATCAAAAAGATGTGATATTTTTATACAATGGAGTACTACTCAGCTACCAAGAAAGATTGCATTGAAACTTTTATAAGTAAATGGACACGACTTGAGACCATACTCATAAGTGAGATAAGTCAAACCCATATGTGTAAATACCATATTGTCTCCCTAGCATAAGAAACTGAAAAAGTATGTATGATCCAAAATCTACAATAAATGCTATATAAGAATAAAAAAACTGTTCAAAGAGCAAAAGTAATTGGGAAAGGAAAAGGGGGAAAGAAGGAAGGGAAAAGAAATATATATAAATCTGTATATATGGATATGTAAGACAACTAAAATGAACATACTGCTGAATGTATAAGATATTGAGAAAGAATGGTTAATACTCATTAGATCAATTTTACATGTCTATATCTGTTAATGTAAACAACCATTTTGAAGGTAAAAATATGAAATGTTATAAACATTGTTGAACTTCTATCATCCTGTTTTGTAAACTTATAATGTTACTGTTGTGCATTTGCTCTAGTCATTTTTTTTGTTTCTTTTGCTTTTTGTCTTTCTTATATGTGTCTTCTTTAAATAAAAATAAATGAATGAATGAATGAATAATTTGACTCCCTATAGCATCGTCTCTGATTAACATCTCTTTTGTAATGGCTAATTTTTGAACAGTATTGCCAAGATCTGTGCACAGTTCAAAAGGTTTTTCTATCCACAATAGATAATTGCCCAAACTTAAACAGCTGCAACTATTTCTTTCTAATCATGCGGGACCACAGTCTGTCATCTTAGAAGTTTTATAAAGCCCAAGACAAATGGGACTGGAGGAAAATAAGGAAAACACCCCAAATGTTTTGTTCTGTCGAGGCAGGCCCCACTAGAGGACTTCCTGGAACACAAGGGCTTCCACATCAGTTTTAATTTTACATCAAGTGGCCCAATAATATCATCATCCACATTTCGGTCAGTTAGTTGAAGGTTTTGTTGAAGGACACTTAATGGCTGTGCTCCCCCTCTGATGCAGAAGCACAAATTTTTGCAAAATGTCCCCTCCCCCTGAAATGAAAACAACTAGTTTTGTCTTTCCTGTTTCCTTTAGGCTGTGAACTGATGATCTGAGTGATTATAATTTGTCTCAGTTTTAGAATTTTCCAGCCCAATAACTAAGCAGAAAAGAAAGAAAAAGAATACCTTTATTGAAGACATGGAGTGGAGTGCACAACTCATGCACGGGGTTCGGCTTTTCCCTCTATTGGATACAGAGGAGGCTGAAGGTTATATGACCTCTGGCTGGAAGGTGTTGGTGGGACTAGGCATTGATGATGAGTCAGGAACTTGTTGGAATTCTCTTCATGTGTGTGGGAAAGGAAAGAGGAAGATGTAACTAGGGCTGAAGGGGAAAGAGGAGGAAATGGTCATCAGGGTAAGTATCATTTTTGCTTTGCCTTCCTGCCATATTAGACCACCACAAAAATATCCAGTACTTTATACTAGGCCAGAAACCTTTCACTCAGACTACTGGAGATTAGAAGTTGAGGAACCGAGTAGATATGCTGAAAACCATCCCTGTATAACTTCACTTGCCTGGCTTATTCTAGGGCCAATTGAAAGGCTGACAGGCAAAACTGCTCTACTTCCTGAAAGGTGAAATTTTAACCTGCGATGTAGCAAAATTTCTCTGAGCTGAAAACCAACTGTAGCTCTATGTGTTCTTGTGGGGAAGGACAGTGAGAGGATGAGAAGATAAAGAAGAGACAAAAGCTGGGATCAGGTGGAACCCATACTTTCCTCATGAGAGAGAAGGAACTGGGCCCTCACCGAAGGGATATTTATTTACACTTTTTAACAACTTACTGTCACATGACATCCTGTTGTCCTAGCAATCCACTGTTCAGATTATCTTGGGGCTAGGTGTTCTCTGGGCTGAAGCAGCTTTTTCACATGGCTTACCCTGGGCACTCTATGTTCTTGGAATTGTCATGCTCTTATCATGCATGTGTGTTCAATTTTGATCTTCAATAGCTCCCAGCAGATAACAATATGCAATATTACAACCATGAACAGTTTCCTATCATCTTGTTTTAAAAGCATATATTGTCATTGTTTTGGTTTTTTAGCAGTTCTTCTAGTTGTTGTTTGTATGTATCTCATTTTTTTGTTTTTCTTTTCTGTTTCTCTCTTTATAATAAAAAATTAAAATAAGTACACAAAAGCTGCTCTTTTGCTATGATTTTAGGGGGAAAAAGAAAATTGAAAGTCAATCTTTATTTCTGAAAAGTCAGATGCAGTGTAATGAAGACCGTTACACTTCTGAAACTGATTTATCATTTCATACAATCACAATCTAGATATTGATCACATTTGTCAAAGAGCCACAGTGGGTCACAAACCCACACTTAAATTTATACTTCAAGCCTAGCATAAGTGAAACACTAAGTACAAAGTGGTTTTGCACATCAGTGCAATAGAAGAGTAAGAGAAAATACCCCAGACCCATTCAGGCATTTGATTCTTAATAAATAAGTAAAAAAATCCAGCAAAGGTATTCATACTATCACATGTAATAAAATAAAAAAAACAACAGAATAAACCAATCAAAACAAGTGAATAAAAGCATAGAACTTCAAAACAAGATGATAGAAAATCCTCAAGAGCCACCATAATGTATTTTTTTTCTTAAAATAACTGCTTGTACCATCACACACGATAAAATCAAACAAAACAAAACAATAAAGCCAACTGCACAAAAAAGAAAGCATTCTGTTGTTTTATTTGATTTTGTTATGTAAGATAATATGGGTGGCTGTTTTGAAGAAAACAAGACACTGTACTAACCATTGCTCATTTCCTATTATCTTGTTTTGAAGTCCTGTAATGCTTTCATTCTTCTTTTTTTTCCCCAGTACTGGAGCTCAAAGTCACAACCTCTTGCCTGCCAGGCAGAGACTTAAGCCACTGAACCAAACTCCTAGCCCTATTTTTTTGTTTTTTGAAGTAGTGTCACACTATGTTGTTCAGGCTGGCCTTGCTCATGCTGTAGCCCAAGGTGGCCTCAAACTCACAATGCTCCACCGGCCTCAGCCTCCCAAGTGCTGGGATTAAAGGTGTGCACCACCATGCCTGGCTCTCATTTTTTTTGTTTTGATTGGTTTTAATCTGTTTTCCTTTATGGGACTTCAATATGTGTGAAGGTATAAATAGCTGTCTTGAAAACCAGAGACATTATGGTAGCCATGGTTGATTTCCTGTTCTTTTGTTTTGAATCCCATAACACTTTCATTCTATTGTTTTGATTGGTTTTATACTGTTTTGTTCTGTTTGATTGTATAGTGTGTGAAGATATGGACAAATATTTTGAATAAACCAAGAGACATTATGATAACCACTGTTGATTTGCTGTCATCTCGTTTTGAGGTCTCATATTGCTTGCATTATTTTGTTCTGATTTGTTTTGTTCTACTTTGTTCTGTTTCATTTTATTCTCTTTAAAATAAAAAAAAGCAAAGGAAATGCAGTTTATTTAATAAATTGTGTTTAGTGCAGGAGACTGAACCTAGAACCTTATCTTTCACCATGAACTAAATTAAAATCACAACTGGTCAAAATCTACATGTTAAAACAGAAGAATTGTACCTGCTTATATAGAAAGTTGGTAAAAACTCATGAAGACATAGGCAGAGAAAGAACCTACTGGACAGAAATTCAATGTCAGAAGAAATATTCTTGAAGTAGTTTCCTTGGTGCCAGGTGGCTGCAGGGGGGGCTGCTTTGGTCTTCAGGCACCCTTTCAGTAGTTTGTGTGGGAGGATTCTGATAGCAGCACAACAACACACAAGCCAAAACTCCTTGCTCTTAGTGAAAATTATGTGCTGCTTATCTATGAATTTGAGGTGAAAGATGGAAAATTGATGAAGCTATATTGTACAGCTATAGTGGGAAGACTCTGCAAAAGCTCATTGAAGGTCAAGATATCTGTATTTCCTTACTGCCTTTGAAAATTCTGTCAATTCACAGTAATACATCATTATTATGCATCAACAAATGTGTCATCCTACGTGTTGTTTTCCTGAGAGAGTGTTGAGATCATAATACTCAGCTGTTTACCATTACCCTTACCTGCACAGTGGACACCATTGTTGACTCACAACTCTGCAGGGACATTCTTTTGGTTTTGAATAGTTTAAACTGGGTCCACATTCTTTGACACTGTGGATGGCACACATGTAGTTTATGTGGATTTGGCACTTCAACAAGAAGATATATGTGATGAATAGCAACAAGGGCCAAGATTTCTTCCTTTTCCTCACTGAAAGTGTCTCAAGACCTAGATGCTATAGCAATTGTGGACTCTATCTATTCAGCAATTGCTATTAACTTAAATTTATATTTCAGTTGGAGCCTTGTCTGTTTTTGGAATCAGCACAATACTATCTTTCAGGAATGACTTTGGGAGTACTTCTTCCCTTTTGATTTCATTAAAGAATTTGAGGAGTATTGAAGTTATACCTTTCCTAAGGTTCTTGTAGAATTCAGCAGTGAATCATCATATCCTCGGATTTTCTTAGTTGCTTTTTTTTAAATTACTGTTTCAAGGCTTCCAGAAAGGGGGTGGAGCAGTCAGCAGCAGAATAAACAGCCTCTCTGGGAGATACAGTCCAGATCCTGGAATCTATACTGGGAAGAAGAAGGAAGGAAGTGGGTCCCCCAGACCCAGGAAGAATCTAAAATGAGAAGTGAAGCCCACAGAAAGAATAAAAAGAAAAATGCATACAAAGAAGAAGGCAGTAGCTGGTGGCACCTTTGCCTGGAACTGGGCCCATGGTGCAAGAGGAGCTATTGGAACCTGGGGACACATGATCATGGTGACATGGTGGCAGTGACACTGGAGGCCTCTGCAGAGAGAAGCAGCATTGGAGATGAGTGGCACTGGATGGGAGCAGTAGACCTGGAATACTGAACTGGCTGGTGGTGAGTGCTGAGGACACAGATACCCCACAGGAGAGAACAAGTGGCTGTGAATCATTTTGGAGTTGGGCCAGATAAGCCCAGAGCCAGAACAGCACCTGGTTTCTTCCAGCAGCTCCTAGGTGGGTGCAGACCCATAGAACTTGCTTGGACTGAGCTCTGCTCCCATGCATATTCTATGGGCCATTTCAGAGATTCCCTGTGGGTAGCCAGTTCAATCAAGGTGGCAGCCAGACCTGCCCCTGAGCACACTGCAGGGGCAGAGGTGCAGGATCCCCGCCAGTGACCAGCCTCGGTCCACAGGTAGTGGGCAGACCCACTTCCACAACATTCTATCAGTCATTGTGGAGGTTTCCTGTGGTAACCAGCTTGGTCTGGAGGCAGTGGCACCATGCATGTTCCAGGGGTAGTAGTGGAGGGTCCCTGCTGGTGACCAGCCCAGGTCCCCAAGCTGTGGCTAGTCCCACACACTCATGTACACTCCACTAGCCATCAGAGGGTAAACACAGGCTGAGAAAACCAGCAGACAGTCATCAATCAGCACACCTAATGGCCACCGTCAGGTATCCATAGCCAGCACTGGCTAGAAGAAGCAAACACTCTCACTTCAGAGAAGTTGTAAGCAATGTGGGAAGTGCCTGGGACCCCACTAGCCACTTGTTTGAAAGAACCCACGAACAAGTCAAGATGAAGGAGCAAAAGGCAGTCTCCAGTGTCTAAGACATGCAGAGGAAGTCCAGGAGATGTAAACACAGAAGAGATTGAGGGTCACACCTGAAGTTTCTGAAGTGATGGCAATTGAAGTTAAGAAACAATTTCATGAGGCTATCAAAGTAATTAGAAAAGAAATACTATCTCAGGTGAAAAGGAGAAATGAAAAGCGTAATAAAAGAATTGCTAAGCACCTCTAAAGAAGGTGTAGATAAAATATAGAGAAGTGTAGAATAATAAGAAAGACGTTGAATGTATAATATTGAGTGAGCAATCTAAGAAAGATT